>SRPT01000110.1:0-54663 GCA_018360205.1 Claviceps digitariae
TCAGAAAAAAAAAAAAAAAAAAAAAAAAGACAAAACAAAAAACCATTCCAATTCCAGCGCATACATACATCGTCGTGATAACCCTCCCACCAGATCGACCCCCGCCAAGCCAAGCCAAGCCAAGTCGCACCGCTCCATCCCGAATACCACCCTTTTCACGTGCCCACAGTGTGTTTCCGGCGCGGGGTTCCGTCGCCACGCGGAATCCAGATTGCTAAATGACCTTTTCTCGTTGAATTGGATTGAATGAATTCAACTGAACCGTGTTTTAATTCATATATACGTCACCTGTGTCCATCTCACCCCCCCGTAAGCCCTACCTCTCGAAATGTCTTCCAGCAAGGACCAACTCTTCGCCACGGGACTCAAGATCCGCAAGGAGGTCGTGGGCGAGAGCTACGTGAAGGGGGCCCTGGACAAGGGGAGTACCGAGTTTGCGTATCCGGAGCAGCGGCTCATTACCGAGTATGGATCAAAACCGCCTTCTTTTTTCCCTTTTCTCCTCCTTTTCTTAAAAGAGAAAAGAAAAAAAAAGAGAGAGAGAGAGAAAGGAAAAGGGGAATCAAGAAGAGAAATAAATGCTAAATCCCAGCTCTCGTAGGTGGTGCTGGGGAAACATCTGGTCCCGACCAGGTCTAGACCGTAAGCAGCGCAGCCTGCTCAGTACGTTTTCTCAACTACACATACTACTTACACACACACACACACACACACACACACACACACACATACATACATACATACATATGTACATACAAACATACAAACATACCCTGCTTCCATCATCTCAACACAGCTAATCAACTCCCCTTCCCTAAAAAAAACAACCAGATCTCGGCATGCTCGTCGCCTTAAAGAGCTGGCCTGAACTAGGCGTCCATGTCCGCGGCGCCGTGCACAACGGCCTCACAGAGCTGGAAATTCGCGAGGCTCTCCTACAAGCCACCGTCTACTGCGGCGCTCCTGCCGGCCTCGAGGCTTTTAGGGTGGCCGAGGCGGCGTTGAATGACATGGCCGAACGGGGGGAGCATACCCGGACCATGGGCGGCTTGGCGCCGGACGTGGCTGTGGGGGCGTCCAAGGGCGAGGGAAAGTGATGTCAAGTTGGAGAATAGAAAAATATCAAACATACTTGTATGTATGTATGTAGTAGATGATGAGTAAGTAACTGACAAACACTCGTGTTTCTTGGATGCTGGTTACGGGTCTTGCTGGGCAGTTCGCAACGGCGGCAACACTAGAGGCCGAATGGCGAACATGGCTTTCTGGGTCGGTACTTGGTATAAAACATAGATCACAGCCAAAAATTACGAGTATAATACGTGTAATTCCCATTCTATCAACTTTTTAAAGCCGGCCCAGTGTGGATCTGAATCTAGCCCTTGAGCCCCGGCATACACTCTTCAATCTGTGCCAGGAAAAAGGCATATTAGAGAAACGCATCTTACAAGACAGTCTTCTCCTTCATTTCGATGCCATATTTCTCCTTGAGTTCCTTCATGATGGGGTTGTTGATCTTGGGCGTCATGGGAGCCAAAACACCCTTCTCAGACAAGGTCCCGTCAAGAATCTGTTTGGCCGCCACAGCGCCCGTCACGCCCACAAGCTTCGCCATGGCAGAATACTTCTCGTTGCCGTATTCCACCAGGGTAGACGTACGCGTCTCCTTGGAGCCGTCCTTGTGCGTAATCTCAAACTTGTGCTGGAGCATCACCATGTCGCGCTCACCCTCCTCGAACTGCATCTTTTCCTCCAGCACTGCGCACAGAGTGTCGAGAGGGTTGCCTCTTGGTGTAATCTTCTCATCAGAGAAGATGCCAATCCATCGAAGACCAGACAGAATTCGGGCTCGGTCCTCAGGTGATTCCCACTCGACCTTGGCAGTAATGGCAGCTTCGAGCTCCTTGGGATCAGACGAAGCAGTTCCGAGGATAGCCTTCGTAGCTTCTCTCCAAGCAATGGGGGACTTGAGAGCCTCGATTGGCGTGTCCTCCAAAAAGCCCATCTGCACCAGACACTTGATAAACGCAGAAAATCCCTGGTATCGGAGAGTTCCGCGAATGATGGTCTTGGCCTCGGGGATATGGTATCGTTCAGCGTAAATAGAGGAGTCGCGGTTGGGATAGGCAATGAATGCGAAGCCCGGCATAATAAAGTACGGCTTGGCTGTGCCCATGAGGTCCTTGGAGGCAATTTCGATCGTCTTGCCATCCTGGATGATCTTGGCTGGGTTTCGCAAAGCGAGCAGAACGCCTCTGCTTGACCATGAGAATTTGTAACCGAGGGGGTTATCGGAGTCTTCAGGAGCTGTTAAGCCGCCGCAGTACGACAAGAAGCTCGTGATTTGACCTCCAGCTGCGTGGACTTCGTCGATCGTCTTGACCGCGTCTAAGTGGAGTTTAGTATGCTACACAGGAGTGTTTCGTCCAAGTAATGATGCTTCACTTACACAAGTGGTCGATACCGGGGTCTTTGATAGAGAGGTTCTTGTTAGCGCAATGGAGCAGTGGACTACAGTGAGTTTACGTGGTTCCGAACACTTTGCGCCGTCCGATTCTGGTGAATGGAAAAAAAAATGCAACCCACTGTATAAGCAACGGGGAATGAGGGCGATAACATACCAAGACCAATCTCGTTCATGACTGTGATGCCAGCATCCTTGCACTGCTGGTCGAGCTCCATCATGGCTGGTGAGACGTAGCTAGTGGTGACGACATTCTTCTTCTTGCGAATGGCCGACTTGATGACGGTAGCATGGTAGGTATACGGGATCAAGCTAATGACCAAGTCGTGCTTGCCTACTTCAGCATCGAGGGCATCGTCGTTTGTGACATCGAGGGAAATCGGTGTGGCAAGTTTGTTGTCGCCGGCAAGGTCTTGCGCAGTCTTGAGAGTTCGGCAGGCTACGACCGAGAGCGGCAATGTCAGCTCATCGTCAAGTCAATCCTCCTGGCATACTATGCGCTTTGTTACCACCTACCAACAGTAACGTGAATGCCAGCGTCAGTCAGGACATCAAGCGTGGGCTCTGTTTGAGAAAGTCAGCAATTGAGTATTCCAGGGTTAATTTTGAGATTGGGACGTGATACATACTCGTTACGAAGCCTGCGCCGAGCATCAACACAGATCTGTTCCAAGGTGGGGTGAGCAACAGTGTAGACGGACGAAAAAAAAAATCCTGCAGCAACTAAACTAGGAAAACGTACTGTTGCGCCATGATTGGGAATTTTCTGGAATTGGTTTTCGTGGGGAAGGATTCGCTCGTAGGCACTTGGCTGTGAGATTCCCGAATTCCCAAGAATTAAGAATTGGTGTGAATTTGAAGTGTCGACTGGAGTGTTATGAGCAGAAGCAAAGAAGCTTAAGATGCACGTTGACAGGCCGGCTGAAATATTACGACATATTCGGAGCACTGTGGCCTTGCAGCTGCGGGGCAGGCAGCGGCCGCAGTGAGCAATTGGCCGATGGCGGCAAGAAAGCAGCAATAAGCGGGGCGCTCAGGGCGCTCAGGGCGTTCCACAACGTGCTGACCAGTCTGCATGATTGGACGAAAGTGGCCGGATCTCGGAGGGCTACAGGTTAGCTGAGGTTACCTGGCACGCATGGAGGGGCGACCAACAGCCACCAAGTTGAAGCATGAAAAGAGAGAGAAAAAATGTGCCACAAAAGTCGATTATGAGCTTATTGATTCTCTCGTTCACATGATCCAGACTGTATTATTATTATGTTATAGTTATTATTATTTCATAATTTCTCTCTGATTATAATTTACGGTTTCGGTGGAAGGCTGACGAGCCACACGGCCGGCCAACTTTCCATCAAAGTATCCCAGAAACAAGGGGACAACACGAGAATAAAAAATATCCCTTCTACGTCACTTGTGCATCAGGCTGTACGAAAATTTAACCCAGTCCTGCGGGATTCGGGATGCTTGTCCTAGCTGAGAATGCTTGGCTTTGCCGACTCGTCTTCTGCAGCTGCTCAATGCCCATTTAGAAGCATCGACTTCTTTGAAGGATTCAATCCCCCAGTACTGCCAGACGAATTGTGGATGAAGAAAGGAAGACCAATAATAGAATCAGACGACAGCCAGCAAACACGGGTCGGAAACCTGCTCTATTTGCGCCTCCGAGGTCCCAGAGATGGATCGCCAGGTCATCGTACAGCTCTTTGATTAGCATCTGCATCAGGGGATCACCGTCAAGTGGTCGGGCGCGGCGCAGGTTCCGTCCGTGAAATCTGGTCGACTCGATTTGACTGCTGAGCGTCATGGCGTTTGCTGGGAACTTAAAACTTGACCCCGCGCAAACGCGATTGAGCCTGTTTTTCGTGGCGGTAATGAGCAACGACAGCGAGATGCGGGATCAAGCCTCAACTGCTGTTGACTGTGATGTGGAATAATACATTCGCGGACTGCGGTGGAAGAGAATAGTCCGTCCAGACAGCCCACGTTTCGCTCGCAGAAGGTCATGTAGGATCTGGGCCGGGTTTCGACATTACGACGGCTATTCTATTGACCCCTATTGGATATGAAGCGGTAAGCAGACATGATGAATGTCGAGTCTGAAGAATACAAAATCCCGTCATTGACTCAATGCTGGCTGATCCGGTCATGGAGTTGATGTCCGCGGACAGCTCCTTCCTTCCCGGAAGGCACAACTTGCCGCCCCACCCCCACCACTTTACGCGTTTACGCCAAGCCTCGGCGGCTTGCAGACACCAACCAGGACGCGACTGTGCCAATTGGGGAGCCGCCAACGCGTCTCCATTATCCAACCAACACACATGCAGGGTCCAGACGACTTGAGCTGCCCGCGAGCTTCCAAGCTTCCACACAAGCACAGCACCACGTCGTCATCCTCACGACAGCATCAACTCCAAGCCCGGCATGGTGACTCTCGAAGAGGTATCAGCGCTGATCCCAAAAACTTCAACGTACGTATAACCTTTTATTTTGATTTTTTCCATCTTCTCTGACCTCTTCCACAACCATCCACCCAAAATAGTGGTGCCGAACGAGCAGCGCCAGTTCGAGTCGACGATGCCTACAAGCCTCTTCACACATTCAGGCTCGACAAGCAGCGGTCCTACAAACAACAATATGGCGACATGTACTTCTTACGTCTCACCAAGATTAAGCCCGCCGTCGAACAGGTAGCATCGTCATCATGGCAAGGAACAGTCATTGGCGGGGAGGAAGTCAAGCAGGTTGAGCGAGTACTCGATGTGCGGCAGGGAGACTTGTGCTGGGTTGCGGGTACCGTATACATGGACATGCCTTTGAAGCCTAACATTCTCGAGGATGTGTCCAAAGATGTTGGTTTCTAACAATTCATCTTTTTTTTCCTTTTTTTTCTTCTTCACTCTTTTCTTGCTGTGATATGTGCTGACTTAGAACTCCAGAAATGGATCTCCGCCCCGATATCTACCCAACAAACCTACTTCTCTCCCGACGGTTCCGACCAAGTCATGCTGGAGGATGACTCGGGTCGCATTCGTCTCGTCGGCGATCTCTTGCAAACCATTCCCCTCGTGACAGGCTGCATCATCGCCGTCATGGGCACCGAAAACAGCAGCGGCGAGTTCGAAGTCATTGACATCAAGTTCCCCGACCTACCGCCTCAGCCCGCGCGATGGGCCCTATCCCAACCTCCCAGCACCACGAAAGAAGGCGGCGACGAAAAATCATTTAAGCGGAAAGAAGTCACTCGAAAAGTCCAGGATTCCGACGACGAGATGACCGATAGGCAACCCAGCAAAAAGATCGCCATTGTGTCCGGTCTCGCCTTCTCCACGACAAATGCTTCCCATGCGCTTGAAGTGGCCCTCCTACAGGAATATCTCCTCGGCGACGCGCTGTGTTCCAACGATCAAGAGGAAGCCGCCACGATTAGCCGCCTCATCATTGCGGGCAACTCCATTTCCACCACCTCTTCTGCCGCTACCGAGCCCAAGCAAGACGATCCAACCGAGAAAAAGACAAACAAGAAATATGGCTACGATGCTAGCGCATACAACTCGCTCCCCTCACAACTTTTTGACGAATTTATCAGCCAACTCTTGCCGTCCATCCCCATCACTCTCCTCCCAGGCGCCCAAGATCCCGCCAACGCCAGCTATCCCCAGCAGCCCATCCACATGGCCATGTTCCCCCACTCAAGACCCTACGGGCCCGACCCAGCCGCCGCCAAGTCAGGCCCCCAACAACAACAAGAACAGCAACTACCAGGATGGTTAGACGCCGTAACCAACCCATGGGAAGCTGAAATTGAAGGCTGGCGATTTCTCGGCACAGGCGGGCAAAACGTAGACGACGTGTTCAAGTACATAGACAGTCAAGACCGACTGGGCATGATGGAAGCCATGTGTCGCTGGCGATGCTGTGCCCCCACCGCGCCAGACACCTTGTGTGAGTCCCCCCTATGTTTCATACAATCAGTGTACAAATCAACTGCACTGCCAATGCACACTTTTCGCTAACTATAGTTTCCCAACCCTTCTTCTTTGTGTCTTTTTTTTTTTCGTTTTCTTTTTCTTTCTTCATTTAAAGGGAGCTACCCCTTCCAAGACGACGACCCCTTTGTCCTAAAAGCATGCCCTCACGTCTACTTTGTAGGCTGCCAGCCCCGCTTCTCCACAAAGGTCATCACCGGTCCGGAGGGACAGTCCGTGCGGCTTGTCACGGTGCCGTCGTTTGAGGACTCGAAGCAGCTCGTTTTGGTGGATACGGAGACGCTGGAGGTGGAGGTGGTGAGTTTTTCGGGGGGCGGGGGATCGTGATGCATTGGATGTGAGATTTGTGATTTGATATATGGCGAGAAATGGGAAATGGGAAATGGAACATGGGAAACGGAAAAATAAAAATAAAATGATTTCAATAATGGGGTCTTCTACATGTGTATATCCGTCCTTTGATTTAGGGACAAGGAAGCGAGAAAGGGAAAGGGAAAGGGAAAGGGAAAGGGAGAGAGACATTTTCACTACCTTTTTGCTATTCATAATCTGTGCTTTTCTTGTAGGTTATAGCATCATTCACGCAATACCCATTTCAACAACCCGCTTCTTGGGCTCTGCTCCGGCCGCTTGTCCTCTAGATCCAGCAAGGGGGCTAGTCTCGCACCTGTCCGGACTTGAAACTCACTTCGCGAAATGCCCGTCCCGTAGACTACGAAAACATGACAAGAGAAGGCCCCCCAAAAAGAGAAAAGAAGAAGAAGAAGAAGAAAAAAACCCCCCCACAAACGTTGCCCCGTTACGCACCATCGTCTTCATAATCATCGTCGTCATCACCACCCGCCGCCCCAAAAGGAATCACATCCCACCCGTCCGCATCCCAGGCCTCGTGCCGCAAAAACGTTTCACAAAACTCCCGGACCTGCCCATCCAGCGACCTCAGCGCTCCTGCTACCACGGCCGCCTTGCGCTGTCTCTCCAGCTGCGCCGCCCGGTCGTGCGCCCACTCGTCGTGGCCCTCGTCGCGGACCCGTCTCACGAGGCGCATGTACCGCATGTCCATGGTGAAGCGGCGCCCGGAGTGGGCCAACGACCCGTCCATGTAGCCCGTCATGAGATCCAGTTGCAGGAACTGGCAGTTTATGTTTTCAATGGCCCGCACGACGGCCGAGTCGGCGGTGAAGAAGTCGACAAAGGTGAAGCGGCCGTAGCCGTCTGGGCCGGCGGTGGCGTCCCACTGGGGCGAAACGCGGATAGTGAGTGTTTTGATGTTGGTGGCGCTTGCGGCAGCATGTTTACGGGAGGAGTAGGAAGAGGAGGGTGTGAACGCAAATGTCTGGATGGCGTTGGCCATGAGTTTCTTGGTGCCCTGCGCGAACCGGTTCTTCTCTGCCTCAATGACGAGTCGGCGGAAGAGGTGCATGTGCTTCTGTACATGGATATCCGGCTGTACAACGGGGGCACGGTTCCGAGCGCGTGTTCTACGAGCATTGTCTGCGCGAGCAGTCGTCGAGAAATCTTCCTGCCAGTCTGGGTCGTTGACATCATCTGGCTCTGGGTCTTCATCTTCATCGCCCGCCTCGTTGTCGTCTTTCGTCGTGGTCGGCAGCATGGCGTCGTCTTCGTCAATGTGCGCGACTAGATCTACGTCAGTCATGCTGGGGATCTTGTCTCGCAGTCTGTACAGAAAGGTGTTGGAGCCGTAGAGAACCTTGATTGCTTCTCTATAGAAGCGTTTGCAGGTGCACAGAATGCCGATTGGTATACAGAGGCGCTGTCGCTTGTACACTTGCTGCCACCCGGAGTGTACGTTGATGGGTTGCCGAACGGTGAGAATTTCCTCGTAGATCATGTACCGGATCTCAGCAGACAATTTATCAAGATTAGAAGGGATGTAGAGGCTCGAATTTTTGAGACGAGGCCTAGGACATGGCTGCCGAATGGGACGTGCTGGCGGTGCAGCCTCCTCAGCTTCGCTCTGTTCCTTGTCCTGCTCTGCTGAAGCAGACTCTTTAGCGGCAGCTGGAGTCAGGTCGAACTCGTCGATGAGTTCTTCTTCGTCGTCCAACGGATCGGGGATTTGGGGTGGTGCGGCCATCGCCTTTGGTTGCTTGAGCGGTTTTCGCGAGGACAGTTCCTAGTTGTCACCTCGCCGTTTCGCAAGCATCTTCGCCCAGTCGACGCGCCTCGAGCCATGTTGCCCATGTTTTTTGCCAACACCGTTGCTTTTTTTGAGACGTGCCCTCTTCTCCTCCTTCTTCTCCTTTTTCCTCTTCCTCTTCTTTTTGCTCAAGCTCCGCTGACTGGGGGTGGGCTTGACATCATCTTCCTCGATGGACTGTAGAATAGTCTCTGTCGGAGTTTTTGGACTCGTCGGATTCGAGATGCTACCAGTTTGAGGACTATGTCTCTTTTCAGCGCTTCGCTGAAGAGCGCATTTGCCGTCTGAACCAGGTTCGGAGTCGTTGTTGGCTGAGACGTCACCCAGAAACTGGATCACCGAGGACTCGATACTGGTCTCGGTAACCTGAGGAGTGTTAGCTGTTTGCGCTTGCTCTGTTTCTGTTTTAGTTGCCATTTTTTGCCTGGCTCAATATGTATCTTTCCGTGTTTTCGTATTGATAGGTTTATGCAAGTGATGTTTGGGGTGAGCAGGCCCGGCTTGAGGAGCAAGCAATACACAAAGTCGGCATTCGCCAAGGTGAAAGAGATTTCCTTTGCACAACTCGTCGATCTGTTCGCCGACAATAGTCTTGAAGTTATCTGATCTTTCTCCCACAACGATACACGAAGAAACAGAGGAATGTATCTTGTGTGCACGCAAGCTTGAATGAATAAGTGCCATCAGTTGGCAAAGACGTCTTGCAACAGGTGGCTTGCAGTGCAACTGCAGCATCGCAATTAGCAACAGCATTCTCTCGATCACTCAAATCAGGTTTTCTTTTTTTCTTTTTTTTTTTTTTGCCTTTTGACTTTGATACATTTCGAGATATTATGACTTTATAAGATAATGGCAGCTTCAGTCTAGGTCAGTATTAGCATCCAAGTATCACCGAGCTCTCTCAAATGACGTAATGCCAGGGTTTGGTGCACCAAGCAGTCAAGACGTAACTGTGCCGGTAACGGACAAACAAACGCAACAAGAAAGAGTATGGATTCGATGCCGCCACCATCACGATAATCTAAGCGCCGCATACCAGCACAAGAGACTACACTACATATACAGCCTTGGCCTTGGCCTCGGGCGGGCATCGCAACGGAAATGCTGCTGCGGAAACTCGAGATTCAAACGTTGAGGTTTTCAACTGTCAATACGAGAATCTTGCACTGGGCGCATGAGCTGCGACTGCACCATATTCACGCTGTATGTAATATGTATGTACATGTGTACATATATGTACATACATGTGATGCGTGCATGCGCGGGTTGCTCAACAGAAGCTGTCGTCAGGAATTGAATCTTGTTGTTGGTTTGGTTCGTTTCAAATTTATGGCTACACAAGGACAGACAATCATTGTCCGAAGTCGCATTCCATGGACTCCTGAGTCAGCTTCTCTATCATTCCAATATGCTGAAAGCCGCTTATCTTGCGGTCAACCCGGCCCAGGTGTATGTGTTATCTCGAGAGTGGCACGTGCGTCGATAATAAAAGAGATAAGAAAGGCATGGTTGTGTTCCAGGAACGCACGCAGCAGGGAACAGGATGGCACAGCTGTTTGTTCAATGTTGTCTCTTGACTCTAGAGCGACCATGAGATCTGATATTCAAGGCCTGCCGTTCAGCGCCAAGGGTGCGCTGTTCATAATACGTCGAAAGTGTAATATTGCAGAATTGCAGGCGATAGAATCTATGGAGAAATTGCGCGATTTGGTCACGTCAAGCAGAACAAAGATGCTGGACGCGTCAATGCCGAATCATCTCCGGTAAAGAGGGATACCTTGCACACTAGTTTAAGCGTCCCCCAGATGGCGTTAGATCTGGGGCCATGAAGAGACGGACAGAAATGTGTCGATGCGAAACGAGCCCGTTCAGTGGGTTCTTAACCACCAAACGAGAGGAGAAAAAGACTGTCTTTTTTTTTAAGTCAGCGGACCAGACTTGCAATTGCAAACAAACGCGCGCGCACACACACACAATCGCACACCCCCCCTTGCAGCGCCCCGTTGTCAGCGGGGGCGTCCAAGTCGCATCGGGAATCTTTTACCCTATAACTTGGCTTCGATTACCCCATAGAATCGAATTTTTACCCTATAACAATGTGACTTCGCAGAACAAGAAGCTTCCTTTGATCTGGACTGAGCAGGGACCAAGGGGGCCTGCATCAGCCTCCACCTACCGTCTGCGACAGCTCGGATGTTGAAGCCGCCATTCGTCCGTTAGGCTGCAAGGACGGGACTGATAGGCGTCATGTGGCCGAGCAAATCAAATGCGGCGGTTGTGCCAGCAAAGACTTTCGATTCGCTCGTCCGTTGCCCCGGGTTCCTGGGCCGGCATCGTCCAGGCCTCGTGGTCATTGATGGCTCTATTTACAGCCGCCAGCACATTGATGGATGAAATGAAGTGGGATGGAATGGAGGCAATGGGATGGATGAGAGAGATGGGCCCAAATGCTGGAGAGGGACGCTCGACTGCTTTCAGAGATTTCTGTGAGGAGGCTAGTAGTGCAGGAAAGAGATCTGGCTGCTCCTGCCTCGTGTATCGTCACGGTCTGGTACATCGTACCTGCCAAGCCAAGTGTGATGTGTCCAGTCTGCCAGTCTGCCTGGGGCTCACCGCGCCGTCTCTCTTGCGCCTTTTCTTCAATGCTGACTGTCTTGCTCATCCTCGCTGAGGCGCCAGGCCGCGTATCGTATGAGTGTCAGTTTGCTTCATTTCATCGGCATGCTGCCTTATCACGACCTGGCCTGGGTGTGGCAAACCATCATTTCATCTATCCATGACTTATCGCAGGTTCTCCCGCCTCCCACCACTCGGACTGCCGCAGAATCCTGGCTGCGCCCGATAACAGCATTCTTGCTCCGCTCGCTCCGTTCGCTTCCTGCCCCTCCCCCTCCCCGCCTTCCAGATCCCTTCCAAATGCCAGGCCAGACAAACTCTGAATTCGGCAAGCAGCCGCGCACCCTTCAATCGAGACTGACAATGCTCTCAAGTTTGCTTTTAGGCAATTTGACGAAACGGCGAATTTGGGGACCAGAACCCTCCCCTCCCCCCTTTGGGTGCCCAACTTGACTTGGTATTCATCATGTCATGAAGGCGTGTGGACAGTGGACAGAGCGAAAACCCCCGTCCGACCCAAAGAAGAAAAACGTTCCCACAGCCGAGATTGCCCTTAGCCGCTCTTCACAAGGCTTTAGGCAGTCAGTCACTGCTGCAGCCACCAAATGGTGAGGAAAGACGGGAAACCAAGTCACAAATGATTTACAGTTGCCACAGCAAGCAAGCAGTCCTGTCTTGTATTAGCGCGTTCGAGCCATTTGACTGGATAAGCAGCCAGCCATGCGGTGAAGATGCAGCCGAAACAGGGCTCATTCCGCTGCTTCGTATCGTTATCACAACTCAGTGCTCAGTGCTCGGCGCTCGCTGCTGGCGCATTGCTTTTTTTCATCATCATGTTCAGATACGGGGCCCTTCAAGAGGCGCAAGTATATGGTTCAGGGATAATTAAACCATATCAAAAGCACAACATGCCGTGGCCCATGTACATATGCACATCCCCGTTGTCCTTTGCTAATCATACCCCCCCAGCCGCCCAAGGCGCGTCAGAGGCGTGTGGATGGATGAGTCCAACAATGGTGTCGCCTCCATCCACGATCCATTCATTGATAGTCCATACCTAAAAAGTACATGTACGCACTTTACTTATCGTCTCCACACTCGGGCCTGGTTGGTACCTTTCGACTGGAACCTCTGTTGGTATGCTGAGAACATACAAATATCCAGACCATGTCCCACCACTCACCTGCTTCCCGGACGTTGTATAAGTCTTGTTCAATCATGAGGATCAGCTTCTAAAACAGATATTGATCTGTTATTTCAACAAATACGGGATTCTCTCAACTGGCCCGTCCATTCTCATACAACTCTTTGCTGCTTTCGCGTGGTGTGCGCCGTTTTATCACATAATTTCTGCGCTTCACTTGCAAGCTCGCTCTTTTCTTCCTTCGTCTTTTAACATTATAAACACAACCTTCTTGTTACGATGGGATCTCTTGGTGGCGAGCCCAAGCTGCCTTGGACAAACACTCCCTGTGTATTGAGCCCTCAGCTTACACGGATTGCTGGATGGTACGTCCTCCAAACCATGGCAAAAGCCCTTTGCCATTGACTGCCGAAAACGAAAACGAAAACTGACGGGCCTTGTCTTTTTTTACAGTAATATATACCTGAAGCTGGACAATCTTCAGCCCAGCGGCTCCTTCAAATCCCGCGGAATCGGAAATCTCATGACCCGAGCAGCCGCAACCAGTGCTGGCCATGTTCACTTCTATTGTTCCTCGGGCGGCAACGCTGGCCTCGCCTGTGCCACGTCCGCGGTTGCTCTTCAGCGGCCTGCTACCATAGTCATCCCTCTGACTACTTCCGAGATGATGAAGAACAAGCTTCTCGACCTCGGTGTTGAAGTCCACCAGACAGGCAAGAACCTGGCCGCCGCCGACGAATATCTCCGCACCGAACTATTAGCCAAGGATCCTCACGGCGTCTATGTTCCACCCTTTGATCATCCCGACGTGTGGGATGGTGCGTCAACCATCATTCCGGAATTGCGAGAGCAAATGGATGAGCCGATTGACGCCATTGTCTGCAGCGTCGGGGGCGGTGGCTTGTTCAATGGACTCATGCAAGGCATTGAGAGTTTCCCCTGGTCGGGTCACAAGCCAGAGGTCGTGGGTGTCGAGACCCTCGGTGCCGACAGCATGAATGCCTCGCTCAGAGCCAACGCCCACATCACCCTTCCTGAGATCACATCCATCGCCACCTCCCTGGGCTGCTCTCGCGTCTCGGCTGAGACATGGAAGTGGTGCCAATACCCCAACACCCACAGTTTGGTCGTTACAGACGCCGATGCTGCTATTAGCTGCGTCCGCTTCGCAGATGATGCCCGTCATCTTGTAGAAGTATCCTGCGGCGCCGCCCTGGCTACCGTCTACAAGGGCGACCTGCGAGACCGTCTTGGTCGCGACCTCAGCGATGCCGAGTGGGCGCAGAAGAATATTGTCATTATTGTATGCGGTGGTTCTGGCGTTACACTGGGCATTCTCGACCAATATGTTCGAGAGTACGCATCTAAGACTTCGATCAAGGTTTAAGAGGAGCTGTTCCATGATGGCGTTTTGATTTTTTTCTTCTTCTTTTTATTTTTCATCAGGACTAGATGCGCGAGCGATTTGAGTTTTGCCCTTTTTCTTCTTCTTTCTCTATTACTTTATATACATTGGAGGGCGTGCATGATATCCGGAAAGCAGTTCGCTGTGGATGAACAGATTTCTTTTTTTTTTTCATGCTTTTTATGCCAAAGACAAATTCACGAGCGAGATCTTAGAGAAAGTACCGCATGTGTACATATCTTGTAAGCTTTAATACACTTAGGCTGCAGGATACAACAGGCCAACTGCGACGTGGAAAGATTCTGTCCACAGGTTCGGCACCAGCGGTGGGACTCTTCTGGATCGAAAACGGCCTTCTGACGAGAATCTTTCGGATTCATGTCGCCGTTGCGCTTTGCGTGATGAACCAGGACCAGACTTACTAAACATACACACACACACACACACACACACAAAACTGTCCGAGACCACAAAAGGGCTGATGCAAGGCGATCTTGCAGTCTTATATGGCACTGCATACATCAAAACAAAATCAGAGCCGCACGGTCGTCATGAAAAGGTCCGGAACAATGGTATTTATGAGAAGGGCTCAATTAAAAGGGGGGCGACATGAATAGACGATGATTCCTTGGAATCACAGACGGGTAATGAACAAACGAATGAATGAATTGATGAAACAAAGGCTGCAAGGTTATAGCCATGAAGAGCCGACGGACTAAGCAGCCCTGACTGGTGTACTACACATGGAGGGTTTGCCATGGCAGTCCGAAAGCGTGTTGGAAGGGCTGCATGTCCTCAATGCAAAGGGGTTTAGGGTTCAACGGTTACGTTGCCAGTGTCACGTCATTGACGCGGGCTACAACGAGACGGGATCCAGGTTCGGTATTTGTCCGGGCGATCTAAACTTACAAGTATCTTGATAGTAAGTTGAAACCCGTGGATACAAAAAATAAAGAAATAAAGTAATAAGAACCACGCTTTTAAAAACTACAAGAGACAGAAAATGAAGAACCTTGAAAAAACCTTATAAACTAAATAGTAAAATGATATCCTAAACAAAACAGCACACTTGTAGGTTATCAAAATAGACATAATGGCCCGCTAAAAGGACGTGAGTGACCATGTGTACGTACGCACGTAGGACATGGCATAGTACCGAGTAAGGAAAGGCTACGATGTCTCCGGTTATCCCTTGTACAAGTACCTACACATAAAAGGTGTCGCGACATGACACTTCCGGGAACCTACATATGTATGTAGATAGATGCCGCCAGGCCACGAACCATAGACCACGCCGTACCGGAGTACCCAGTACAAAAGAAACAAAATATGATATTAAATACTGTAACAACCGCAAAGCTGCTGTGTTTCAAGACCAATGCGGGAATGACGGCACAATGGCATGGTGGACGATTTGGACACGGCCGGTGGGCGGGCAGATAGATAGAAGTGCTGAGTAAGGTAGATAAGCAACGCAGATGAAGTGTACGTTTTTACGAATAATGTCGTGTTAGTGAATAGGATCGTGTTAGTGAATAGGGTCGGGTCAGGGGCCTGTGGCAGCGCAGTCGGAGATGGGGATTGTCGGTCGGGGTAGTGTATGTGCATATACGCTGATGTATAACCATGCAGCCAGCAGTTGCTACCGTTTGATGAATCGCGAGATTGCACGTCTTGGACAGCACGGTGCGGTGAAATGTCCACAATATCGCGGCGTGTCCAGCAACATTGGACAACAAGCTCAACTGTCCCGTCTGATTGTCAAGGAACGTGTGTTGATCTACAGATTCACGTCCACGTCCTCGTCCACGTCCTAGACAGCAAATTCCAAACCAACACACACATGTACACAGTAACTCAGGCATCCCAACATCTCGCCACACAATATCAGCGCAAATACGGCAAAATCAACCCCCCCCCCACCCCGACTTACACACCAACATCACCGCCTCCCCCTACCACCTAACCCGCCCCTCCGCCCCCTCGCCGCCTTGATATCCTTGCGCTCCTGCACAAAATCGGCCATAATGTCCCGCAGGTCGGGGTTCTTGCGCGCCAGGAGGAGCACGTCCTCGGTGGTGATAGTCTTGCGGGAGGCGTGGTTGGCAAAGTTTTCGAGGTCGATGGCGATGTTTTCTGGGAGGGTCAGTGGGGAGGAGAGGGATAAAGCGACGGAATGAATATGTAAAACAGGGGGATGGAACGCGGACATGGACAGAAAAAGAAGCAAGACTGCCAAGGGGAATATTCAAAAAAAAAAATGAAAATTAGGAAATGATGTAAAACGTATTTTATAGTAAGAACTATAAGAAACCAGGAGGGTGAGGAGGATAAAAACGAAAAGAAAGAGTAAGACTAGTATAGCAATAATACAAGTCATGAATGATGAAAAAAAAAAAGAAACACAAAATGTAAAAGGCTTTATAAAATAAAAAAAGGTGACGTAGAAAAAAATAGTAAAGAAAAAAATACAAATACACACATCTCCTTATACACTCCCACACCGGGCCCCCCAAGGAACCAAACCCCAATCTTTACAGCATGACTCCCCAAAAATACCCGGCCAAGAAATCACAAACTTGACTTTTTTCTTTTATTATTTTTTTTTCTCTTACAAAAAAAAAAAAAAAACACAAAATCATAAACACAACTCACCAATCTGCGTCCACACCAGCTCTGTCAACGCCCCAATAAACTGGGGCGTCGCATTCCGGTTCCGCCGCAGGCACTCCTCGTCGACGATCTGGCCGACGGCGAACCAGAGGGCTGATTTGAGGCGCTGGGGAGGATTAGCAACTTTTCTTTAGTTTACTTCAGTTTTGTTTCGTGCGGTGCGGTGCGGTGCAGTGCGTGCAATGGATTGGAAATGGGAGGGCCGGGAGGGGGGACGTACTTGGGCGTCGTCGGTGGAGGATGGATCTGCGTCGGCCATGGGATGGGGATTGGGGAGGGATGGATGGAAGGTGATGGTGAGTGTGGAAGGTTGATGAGTTGATGAGTTGATGACGGGCGGATGTCATTCATTCATTGACGTTTATGTTGCATGGATTTGGGGAGTGTGGGCCTGCCACGCTAGACCAGGATGAGCGCGTGGAGGACCGGGAACGACACTGTCTCGGAGAGCGTTCGGTGGAGGCATCACCATCAATCCGTCACAGCGGGAGTATCATCACACGCGTAAACTGCAGTGAGGTCAAAGCCATTGATATTATTACATATTACATTACCACTACCCATTTATTACGCATCTATTTTTCAACCCACCTCATTCTTTCTTCACTGCTCCAATTACTTCTCCTCCGTTACACTCTTCCCTCCTTTCCCTTGCCCTTATCCTTGGCAAGCGGTGTGCTTGCAGTCACTTTCTTCATCTTGTACACCGACAGTCTGCTGCTCGCACCGCAGTATTCTGTGTTACTGCCAGCGCATAGCATTCGGCATTCCGTGGCCGGAGCTGCCAGCGACGATGCCGCCAAACTGTGCCCGCAGTAGCATTCTCGTCCGTACTCGGTGCCGAAAAACTCGTAGTCCTTGCACCAGTTGGCGCACACTTGGTTGGTCATGTTGTCTTGAGCAAAGACTGCTCCGGCGAGAGCCCTGGTGCCGTTGCCCTCGGTCTGACATCCCACAAGCACGTAGCTGCCGATGGCGGCCGGTTGCTCGGGATTGCCCGCCGTGATGTTGGGGTTCTGGTACAGCTCGAGGCGGCTGCTCGCGCCGCAGTATTCGTACCCATCTCCCGAGCAAGCCATGTTGCACTCCTCGAGAGGCGCGCTCTTGCTGCTGTCAGCCAGGTAGCTGCCGCAGTAGCACTCGCTTCCGTACTCCGTTCCGAAATACTTGTAATTTTTGCAGAAAACGGCACAGGCCTCGTTGCTCATCTTGTCGCTCACGGTGGAACCTTGACTGAGAGCGCGCAACCCGTTGCCCTCGGTCCAGCAGCCCACAAGGGTGTACGGGGAGACGGTTGCTTTGTGCATTAAAGTCGCTGTCGGCGCGGGCGTCGTCGGCGCACTGGTGGTCGAGTATAGTTCGAGACGATTACCGGCACCGCAATATTCGCTGGCATCGCCACCGCAGAGCATGTTGCAGTCGCCAATAGGAGCAGCAGCGCTTGACTTGTCCAGGGAGTTGCCACAATAACCTGACAGAGCTTGTGTTAGGTAAAAAGGGGGGTGGGACAAAAAAAGAAATAGAAAGAGAATGACAAAAAAAAGGATCAGGGGAGGGACGTACATTCACGACCATACTCAGTACCCCAGTACACGTAGGCACTGCAGAACTTGGCGCACTTCTCCAAAGTCATTGTGTCATTCACAAACGAAATACCGCCCAGCGCGCGGACAGAGACGCCTTCGGTCCAGCAAGACACATGCTTGTAGCCGCCAACCATGGAGCGATGGCCAGGAGTCACGACTGCGGCGCCAGAAGTCGTCGTCGTCGTCGTCGTCGTAATCGCCGCCGTCGTCGGGGCCGTCGCCGTCGGGAGAATTGGATCAGTGCTAGAAGTTGTCAACGGAGTTGTGGAAGAGGAGACATTTGGACTGGTGCTAGTGGTGGTGGTCGAATTTACCGGAGGCTCTCCTGCACCACCACAAGCCCCGGCATTGGGAAAGGCACTGCAGGTACCGCCAATGCCAGTCAGGGCCTTGAAACTATCCGCCTTGTCTCCCACAGTGACATCAACACGAGACTCGTACGCCAGGCCACCGGGGATGGTGTAGTCAGCCGTGAAGAGTGTATACTTGCCAATGCAGGCGCCTTTTGTCAGGGCCACGGTAGCATTTTTCAGGAGAGGAACGGGACTGCTGTCCTGAGGCACCTTGTACGAGATGAAGGCCTGAGCCCCTTTGCTCGTAGCCACCTCGTTGCGGACAGCAGCGGCAACAGTAAGAGCACCCGTGGTGCCCTTGATGCAGCTTTGCGGTGTTTGGAACAAGATGTCGTCCTGAAGGGGGTAACCCTTGCCGTTGTTATCGTAAAGGTGACTTGTCCCGTCTTTGTTGTGGACCGTCACAACAAAGGATGAGATACCGCTCGAGGCAGGGATGACGGCCTCGATGGGGTAGAAATTAAAGACATCGTCGAACCCCTTTCCAAGGCCCTGTATGGTGCTTGTAATGTTGCAGGAACTGGAGCCGCAGGCGGCAGAGCCCTTGCGATCCTTGTAGGTGAGCGTGACGCTTTTGATGGCTCCATCTGCGAGACCAGTTGCTTTGACGCGGATGTAGCCGGTGAACTGCAGGGCAGATCCTCCATTGGTGAGAGTGAGCTGCAGATTTACAGGCTTGACGGTATACGGGACGATGGGGTCGCTGAGAACGACCTCCGGGGGAACCACGTCAATCATCTTCTGCAGCACCTTTTGGCAAACAGTCTTGAACGTTTTGATGTCGGCAAGAGCCGACATGGTCTTGTTCCCATCGGAATTGTAGACCTTAAAGTCCGAGTTCTTGTTGTTCTTGACCGATGGACCAACCACAAGAGGATTGGTGGTGTTGCCGCTAAGATACTCGGTCACGACCTTGTTGTCAAATACTGCGTCGGTGGAGTCAAGAGCAACACTGTCATTGACGAGATACTTTTGATCTATTAGTTCGGGAAACTCTTCCAAGTGAACTCCTCCAAGGGTATGGCCACAAGCGGTGACCTGGATCATCTCCTCTGTGGTAAAGCCCATGCGTTCGAATTGCTGTTGAAACGTCACGACTGAGTTCTGTGGTTGAGGTACTCCCAATGAGCCGGCAGCAGAGGCATCCTTTCTTCCGGCTCGGAAGGGAACAATCGGGCCGTCGGCACCGCCACAAGAGCGAACAGACATGTACACTCCCATGGCGAGTAGATCCGAGAGAGAAGAACGCGTGCTAATATAGGTCGACATGAACTGCAGCGTGGTTCGGTGCCCAGGGCCAGTGTTCTCGCCGTTGTCCAGCTCGTATTGAAGTGAGCCATCGAGGCCACCGGTTTTGAAGAACTTGTTTGCGGTGGACATGTCATGAAAGGCTGATCGTAGCCACTCGGCAGCATTGCGTCGGCCTGGACCGGAGGCTTCCGTAGTGCAAGGATTTATGGTGTCAGCAAACTTGCGTGAGCGAAACGAGTTGATTTGGAACATGATTTCCTCCAGTTCGTCTATATTGGATGGCCAGGTTGGATCGGCAAGTACAGAAGAAGCCAGGCCAAACAGGCCCAGCAGGAGAGATGAAGTCTTCATGATGCGCGTGTGAGGAAAAAAAAAACCGAAAAGAAAAAAGATTGACAGCTTGACTTGAATCGCGTTGAAATTTCTTGGAAATGGAGCGACGATGACAATGACAAAAGAGGCTTGACAGTCTAATCCTGCGAACTTGGTTGCGATGACATTCGTAACAGGCCAAAAAAACAATAGAAGTTGACTGTGAAGTATTAATCGAACCAACAACAACAAATAAAGAAAGCGAGACTGAAGTGAGGTCGACAGTAATGCCTATTACTACCTGTTGCCGGTGTCAAAAACAAATAAATGAAGAAAGGATAGTCGCCAATGACATGTCAACCAAAAGAACAAAACAAAACAAAAAAACGAGGGCATGGCATATTACTTAAATGACGTGAAAGAGTCTAAAGATGACCTGCTGACTCTGAGCACACAATGCATATCATGCCACGAGGACAAGGAGTCCGGCGCGAATCCTCTGGAGTCTGCGCATGTAACATGTACATACATATGTACATAATATCTGCATAATATCGGAGCATCGCACTGGTCGCGGTCAGTGCTGTCATCTGTCTGTGTGCATAAAGTCCATGGACGGGACAAGGTCAAAACACAAGTGGAGATGGCCCATCTTGTCCAAGCTCGGCCTCGCCTGAAGGTGTTCTCGTATTTTTGGTCAAATCGTGCATACGTTATTCATGGGTTATCCCTCCCCGGGCGGCTGTACAACACATGGTCAGCCGCAATCCAAGAATGTGTGTGTGTGTGTGTCCGACATCTTGGGGTTTGCTGGAGTCTGGGATGCTCAACCTGGTTGTTCCATCAGCTGGCTCGGAGATTTGCGTATTCATCTTGATTCATTCTGCCGTGGCAAATAGGTAGATACCAGATACCATTTCTATTTTTGACCGTAAGACACTCCTACGGTATGCTGTTGCGATTTTTCTCGTGTACTAGGTAGTAGGTAGGTAAAAGTAGGCAGTTAGGCACTTAATTGGTACTTGCATACTTCATATTGGCGCATCCGGCAGTTTCGCACGTTTCTCTCCCCACTCCAGGTGCGGAATATTTCAAAATCCAACTCCCTCACACAAGGGTACCCTCCCGTCCCTTCGGCCGACTTGTAGTGCCGCCGAGCGCGCGGTGCTTCCTCGAGTCTTTCATTGTGTGAAGACGAGAGAGGAAAGGCGCATGAGCACGTCCGGCATGTCAGTCTAGTCGAGCCTGTTGGGCGTCATCCCAAATACCACTGCCGAGGGCGCCTAATTGCCTCCATCAACTAATTAGCCAGTGGCAACATCAGGCCAGTCCCCTCGGTCCTCTGAAGTCTAACGTCTGTTCTGCCTTTGCCGGCGCAGATCATCCGTGCTCGAGCCGCGTCGAGTCGTAAAATCGTGACCTTGAACCCTGGATCCACCGAGACATGTGTTTCAAGGCAAGGTTTCGACTCCCCTAGTCCGATGCGGGGGATTGCCAATGAAAGGCATTGTGCTGTCAAAACGGTCTGCCACGGCCGACAAAGTCTAGGAATCTTGCCCAACTTGACGACTTAATACTACACTGCCACTCGAAGCGCCTTTTCTTGTCGTTTTTTTTTTACGTTTGTTGGAGGGCCAAGAAAAACACGGGATGTCGCACCCCAGCCAGCCAGTCTCGCCTAGCCCAGTCCATACTCCAATTGACAGATGCTAGTCAGTGGTGAGTCGTGAGTCTTGAGTCGTGACTGACGGCATATCATTGTCGACATTGGGACAAGGCAGCCCGACGTGCGTGCGTGATATCTTGTGCCGCAGTGAACCGCATCCTCCAGACGGCTTTTGACCGATATCAGGAGTCCAAGACAATCCATGATTTTCAAAGGACCGATCATATTTGCAAGGAAAAGGAAAAAGACTAAAAAAAGAAAAGAAAAAAGGACGAAGTGATCCGTCGCCAAGGATTACGAGTCCTCGACCATGCTGATTCCTGATTCCGCAATCCTGTTCGACACGGTATTTCCATGGGAAGGGGCCGAAAAAAACATAGGAAAAAAAAAAGCACAATTCGACATGAGTGAGCTTGGCATGCAGCCCTCGGAAAGGGCGGAAGGGCGGCTGACACGACATGTGTGGGATGTAGGATGTGGGTTGTGGGATGTGGGTGGCCTTGAATGCAACCAGGTGTTGAGTAGTCCAACTACGCCCGCCAACTGGCCATCAGCTGTCAGCTCGTAGACGGCTGCCCATCACCAACCTCCCCGGTACTTAGTCGTCTAGTCTGGGCCAATTTTTGACGACATCTGCAGTATTGAAATTGCCCCTCCTCCGGTGAGTCCAATGTCCCAGCCTCAAAGCCCATCATCTCATTGTCACCGTGGCGCGACCTGCAATCCAACAACCAAGCCAAGCACCTACCTACCCAATGACCACCAGAATTGGCGGCCCGGGCCCATGCCTCAATCCAGTCCCTAACGAGGCCAGTGTTGCATTCTGTACGACATACAGCCGCCAACGTAGGGCTTATGTAGGTACTGGCGTCGTACATACCGACCTGCCTACTCGTCAACGGCATACAATATGCATCAATAGACGCACACATGCGGGTTTGCCTTGCATTCTTACACATGCAGCCCAGTGTGATAACTGACTGCGTGACCGGAAAGGGGGCATGCCTGGTCACGCCGTTTGAATTGCTCATCTCTTCTTCTCACCGGCACAAGACCACGAGACTGTTCTTGTCATGAGTGCTCGGAATGAAGTGCTCAATTCAGCTGCCGCCGTCGTGCAAGTGCTGCCTGCCACTGGCATTATCATACTATTTCGCTTTGTCGAAAAGCTACTGTAGTTGTCTACCTACACATGGATATATCTCCGAGACCTCCGTCAAGAAAAGGAAAGAAAAGAACACACAATGTTACGATGGGTAGGTATTTTGAATGGCTGTGATGCCAATTCTATGGCACGAGGCCCGGAAGACAGGACTAGTTTTTTGTCGTCTTGTTTTTCATGGCACGTTGGCTCGTATGTCAAAACTGTGCTTCGCTGCATGATTTGGTGCTGTGCTCTCCATGTTTATTCCCCCCCTATCCTCTTTTTCATGCAATTGGTTTCCATATTTTTTTTCTCTTTCATTTCTTCTCCGTTTATACCATGCGGCTTTGCAACTCATTCTTCTCGTCACTCAAAGCTTTCAGCTGCCTATCGAATTCCCTGTTCACCCACTCCCAATACGATGTCCATACTCCAGCCGCGCCCGCGTTGCTTGTTACTGCACCGGCATTGCCAGTCATTGATTTCATCTTGTCTCCAAGTAAAAGTGTGACTCTGAGAATGCTCTTATTTGCTTCTTCCTGCTTTTCCACGTCTTGTTTAACCGCGTTGTCCTTGAGCTTGACAGACAAGACACTCTTGTAAGCTTCTGCAATCGAGTCCAGTCTGCGCACAGTTTCGTCGGGATCAATGACAATCAGTTTCGTCACCATCAAATTGCAAAGCTGTCGGATATCATTGTCGTCCTTCAGACCGGCCACAATACGGTCGTAGAAATCGATATTATTAATGCGAGTGAATGCTGTCTCCATCAAGGCGTACAACGTTTCGTAGGCACTCTGTCATTCATGTTAAAAATGATCTTCCGCGGAGTAAGGGTATGACGAGGGGGAAAAGGGAAAGAAAAAGAAAGCATCATGGAGAAATAATCATCTCACCTTTCGCACTTCCAGTCCATCGTCGACTGTGTGCCTAAACGGGCCCAACATAACCTCCTTGACTAGTTCAGGCTTGATCACAGATTCAGTCAAAACAAATGGCATCAGCTCTCCAAGATGTGGCAGAATCAGGTCAGGCTTGTTGTGAGCAGCAGAATTGAGTGTAGTCATTGCCAGCCTTCTGATATCCGTGTCCGTGTCTTGCAGCATGGTCAAAAGCATGCTGATCAGTGTGGTTTTGAGCATGGCATCGAAGGCTTCGTCGCTCTCTGGCAAAGTGTAGCGCACAGCCTGAACGGCCATGCCTCGGATACCCGGCGACTTGTCCTTCAACACAGACTATTTTCAATCCAGTCAGATGCGTCAAGACTGCTAGAAGGGAGAAAAAAAAAGCAAAAGCAAAAAGAACAAGAAAACCCAAAACCGTGTAAAGGAAAGCTTACCTGTAATTTGGGCATAAAGGCACCAGGGTCGAGTGTGACCAGCCGTCCAACACACTCGGCACAAACGACCCGATTGTCAGCCGTCTCGGAAGCACTCAGTAGCTGGTCCCAAATAGATACAGCATACTCGCGTAGATTGTCTGATTGAATTGTTACCGAGTGAAGAATCTCCTTGATTGACTGAATGAGAAGATACTGGGTGTTTCCGCCGGCCTGCATCTTTGATAAGATGACTGGAAGGAACTGGGCAACATTTGCAGACCCTGCGCGCCCAAGCGCAATCGCGGCCGCCAAAGATACTTTGTCGGGCTCTGAATGAAATTGAGCCAGAAACAAATCTGGCTTCAGAGGTGAGCTTGGACCTAGCCTCATTCCCGTCTCTCCAAGCACAGCGAGAGCGAGACTGACACGAGCTTCGTCACCATTCATAGAGCTTTGCTGGAGTTCGGAGATGAAGCTGTCGACGGAGACACCCGCCGAACTATTACCAGTGACCAGCAGTGTACCAATGACCCTGCCCACGACAGAGGGATCTCCGGCCACACTGACGTCTTTAAGCAAGCCCGTCATAAGGGATTGACTTGCGCCGCTCTCCCCAATCTTGGCTACAAGATCAAGGATCTGATCCAGCACAATGCTAGCAAACTGGGACTTCAGAAGCTGGCAGAGCGAGGTGACCATTTCTTGCGAGACAACAACTGCAGAATGGTCTGAAGCTAAACTCGCTAGAATTGAAAGAGCAGGACCGAGAAGGTGAGTGTCACCATTTGTGACAGCGGGCATCAGAGCCGAAACGACACCCTCAACGGTTGGTTTCTCAAGCCTGTCCCTCGCAGCAGGAGACAAAATCAAGTGCTTCAAGGCACCGACACTCGAACTGCGGAGGGCTCGATTGGCTTTGCGGAGCTGGCTTGAGAGCTCAAGACAAACTTCCTGAATCCAAGCATTGTCGAATGTTTCAGGGCAAGAGGCAAAGACCGCGACGTTGTCAATAGCACGCACCGCGGCAAGTCTTGTAGTCTCGTTTTTGAGTCTGTCGCGAAGAATATCAAGGGCTTTCTGAAGATCAAGACCAGCTGATGATAGACTAGCGGCATCCTGTGCCAGCGTTCTAGCGATAAGTACTCCGAGTGCATGAATGGCCCTTTGACGAACTTCTGCATCAGCATCATTTGCAGTGCATCTATCGGTGATGACCTGGTAGAGCGACTGTAGCTCGGGCTTGAACTTGGACTCTGAATTGGGCGACCCGCGTGGAGTGATGACCTTGACAAGTTCCTCCGAGGTTCTGATCGCCTCGCTCGAGATCTTATAAAACCGATCGTGGACAGCCGTAGTCACGCCTGCGACAATCCTGGTCAGGTATGGCTGCAAGATAGATGATGAATGTGTTTTGAAGATGTCACTCATTAGCTTCAAGGTCGCGACTCGAAGGGTACTAGGGGTGGCGGAAGCAGAGCCGCCGGCAGCTGCAAGTGATGATGCCACAGCACCGGGCCCGCTGGACTTTGCAGCTTCGAGTATGGGCCCGATCAGCTCGGCAAAGAACGAAGCGAGGCCTCCAGACTGAACCAAAACAATGTCGTCCAGCAGGTTGATAATAGACTGCTTCGTTGGGACAGCTTTTCCTTTGAGCTGCTGAATGGACGCCTTGACGATATTTGGGGTAAGTTGAGCCAAGTCTGCTCGAGGACCTGTGGCAGGCACCGTTTCAAGAACCGGCGATGTGATGCCAGATCCAGCAGTGAAGTGTGAGGTCGTTGTGGCTGCTCCGACACTACTCTGGCGTCGTCTCTTGCGATTGAAGGGGGCCTGTGTAGCGGCGGCAGGTTCAGGATCATCCAAAGACAGGCTGGCAACATGGCGTCCTTCGCCAGTCTTGCGTACCAAGAGGCCCAAAGCCGAGATCACTTCCAGACGCACGTTTTCCTCCCGTTCGTCGATGCGCTTGACAAGAGAAGGGGCAGCTTGCTTGTAAAGCACCCCATTATCCAGAAGATCTCCACTGCCACGAGTTGCAATGAGTGTATAGAGAGTTTTGGCAGCACAGCGGCGGACCTTCCAACTTGCGTCGTCGTCATCATC
The DNA here is from genome assembly GCA_018360205.1 of Claviceps digitariae. NCBI lineage: Eukaryota > Fungi > Ascomycota > Sordariomycetes > Hypocreales > Clavicipitaceae > Claviceps > Claviceps digitariae. The sequence goes on from SRPT01000110.1 coordinate 26,189, forward strand.
TTCGAAACCGTCGTCGGCATCAAATTCATCATCTTCCTCATTTGCAGCCTCATCCTCATCCACATCCATGCCATTGTCGTTGTCGTCGTCGTCAACCACACAATTGGGGTCGTATTTGAGAAATCGCAGAGCAGATGCTATGACGACATCAGTGAAGGGGCGCATCTCTTGTGGACAGGAAGCCAAAAAGGCCTCCAGCGAGACCAGTGCTGCTTCTCGTACTTCATTAAATTCCAGACCCAGATCATCGCCGTCACTTATTCTTTCAAGATGACTTGCAAGCTCTTCTTCGGAAAGAGCCTGTAACAGGAACGGCGTGACTTTTGCAATGTGTGGCCCGAAACGGACGGGTATTGAGCGAGCCATGCTACCCATGATGGAGATGTAAAGACGGCGCGTGACAGCACTGGTGTTGGTGTCGGCCAGGCTTGACGTAAGTCTCTGGATGACCTCATCCAGATGCTCATCACTTAGATAAACAGCGAGCATAGAAATAGCAACGACAGCTCGCTTCTTTACTACTGAGACACCCTTTGTGCTTTCAAGCAATTGCATGACTACTTGTTGCAAAGCCTCGACCTCGACTGACTGGAGAAGAGGACCAAAGCAACGCACCACCTCGATCAGAACATCGACTGCCTCGGGATTTACTTGGTTTTGATCTTGCAGCATACCAGCAGGAATTTCGGGTAAGGAGATCCGTGTTGAAAAGCGAGTTTGACTCGATGCTGCACTCGGCCCAATCAAACGAGGTATAAGCACATGACGGATGGCGTCATATGCTGTCTGCACATCGTTGGAAGCAGGAATGCCGGGAACAGGACGAGGAAGGGCTATTAGGACCGCCCGAAGCGCGAGAAAAGGTACGGCATTGTCGACAGAGTTCTTGAGCTTCAGCGACGACAGCTTGTCAATCATCGGCGCGATAATTGGTGTCGGGACCTTGCTAACGAGGGGCCCCAAGCTATAAAGTAATTAAAAAAAAATTAGAAAAAAAAATTCCCATTAGAACCACCAGCAATCAAGATGAGGTTCTGGAGGAAATCCGGTGTCAACGTACCATTTGATCGCCAGGTTCTGGACTTCGCCATTCTGGTCATCGAGGGTTTTGACAATTCCATCAACGGCCCGCGCAGCTGTGTTGTAGTCGTGCTGGAGGAAGTCTGGCTTGGCGACCTGTAATAATTGCAGCAAGTCGTTCAACGACATGAAACGAAAGTCCGGATCAGAGTCACCAAGCTTTTGCACAAGCGAGGATATGTTTTGCGGACTGTGAGATGCAGAAGTGGTCATCGTGGCGGGGCGGGTGAAGAATGACGAGAACGGGCGTGAGGAGTCCAAGAATCAAGACGGAGCGAAAATGCGAATGTCTGAAGAGAGGATAGGAGATGGAATGAAAAGAGAAGTATGGATTTATCGACGATGATCAAAGCTGGATGCTGCTCAGAAGCTTCTCTTGGGCCACGCACGATACGAAAAAAAAAAAAAAACACAAAACACAGCGCCGGCCAGATGCAGTGACAACACAGAGATGAAGGCGATGTTCGGTGGCCGTGCCTCATCAACTTTCAAGTGCTCATGCTGGCTGGTGGGGTGGAAATTGAAAGCACCCAGTAGGCTGGAAGCAGAGCGGCAGCTCAGCAGGTGAAGCGGGGCAGGGTGGATTGCGAGACGGTAGGACTTGGCGTGCCCCGCGATTCACCACTACCTGCTAGGTACCTAGCACCTAGTAGTAGCTGATCTAAGCTCCATTCAGTTGTTGGTTGCTGGGTCCAGTCGCCAAGTACCTAAATACCTGCCTACTTCTTAATAAATGATAAATGTCACCCCAGCGGTTTCTTCGCCTCTCCCCTCTCTTTGTCTCTTTCTTCTGCTTTCTCTCCATCTTCATACCTAGCTGGCGAGTCGCGACAAAAGAAGGAGAAATTAGCGACTGTGGCGTAGATACTTTTGTTCTACAGATTCAACCGAGGCTCGACTACCTTATGTACTTCTTACATACAACGAACATGACCGACATCACCTCCCCCGACTCCAAAGTTACAAAACAAAAATGAACAAGAAAGAAAACCGTTGAGCTTTTTATTACGCCCCTGCTTCAAGTTCCGCTGCCCTGTGCCTCCAATAGCCTTCGCGAATCGGATCCCATTTCTCCCACAATCTCTGTAGACATAGCCTTGCCTTGCCCGTCTCTCCAGCCTGGGCATGTGCATCTGCTAGCAAATCCAACGCATGCGAGCTTTTGACGTCTTCGCCCTCTTCCCCTAGCTGCTTCACGAATTGACTCGAAAATTCAACAACGTCAGACAAGGATCTGCCACCTTTGGCAAGAACTCCACGCAGATAATTCCAGCTTGACTGGTTTTGGGGAGCAAGAGCAATCTTCTCCTTGGCATAGCCGAGCTCTTTCTCAATCAGGGAAGACGGAACCTTGGGGTCATGTGCCGTTGCAGATAGACCAGCTGTAGACACGGCCGGATCAGAAAAGACAATGAAGAAGCGATGCGCCCAGGCGGAATTGTTGCGGACGTCGTCCTCTATCAGGTTTTGGGTGGCGGCCAGCTCGGTAATGTTCCACATGCCCAATTTCTTCACCAGATACTGTCGGTAGGACCAAACATGATAATTTTTGGCATCTTCTTCCAGCATGATATTGAGAAACTGGATTTCGCTCCTAGCAAGCTTCTTGACTGTCTCTTCCTCTGACGCAATGCTGGGGAAATAGTAATCGATTAGCAGTTGGCGATGATGCCAGATCTGGTAGTTCTTGAGGTTCGACAAGGCCACCTCGTTCAGCCAATCAATCTCTTCCGGGATTGGAATTTGCAGCGTCTGAACTATCTTGAAGCGATACAGCCAGACGGTATAGTGCGCCGGGTTCATGGAGATAATGTGCTCTGTGAGGCGGAGGCATCGTGGCGAGCACTCCTGCACAGCCATGACAGCACGGAGGTACGAAACGCCTGCGCTCGTCAGCGACATCATGGAAAAATCAAAATCGACGTTGACCGACCTTCAGCATAGTCATCTGGATAGGCGATTCTGGCCAGAGCATCGGCAGGTTCGCTGTGTGGGATGGGAATCACATCATCCCACTCTGGATCATTGGCAAGCGAGCCAGTAATCTCACCGTACAAATCCCTCTTCAAGGCAGACATTTCCTTTCTCCTCGTCTTTTCGTCGATAATTTCTTGTTCTGACAGTTCGCCGCCGTTGGCAAGTGATGTTTGCCGCCTTAACAAGAACTGACGGTGAAGAATGTCCAATGCGGACAGGCGAGCTTGCTTCAAGGTGCGCTGCTGAAAGTCCTCGATTTTGTATGTGCCAATGTCTCTGCCACTTCTATCCTTGCCCCAAGCGTAGTCTTTGCGCAGGCGGCGGATGGGAAGACCGTCCTTGGTGACTTGTTTCCAGTACTCGCGTTCTGCCTTATTGGACAGAGGAATTCGACGCTCGGCGACAGGGAGAATGAGCCTCGTGTGTGTGTAGGCTGTCCTTTCTTGAGTAGTCAGGCCGGGAAAGCCAACTTCTTCGAATCTCTTTTCGGCGGGGTTTGTCTGGTAAAAGCGTTGTATCGTGCGCTCGCCGACTGTTTCTGGAGCGGGTTCTGAGGCTTTGAGAGGATCTCTGATTAGCTTTTTATAGACCAAAACGTCCTGCCCAACGGCGGCCTCAGCATAATTGACTACCTACCTTTGGGCTCTGCTCTGTTACCCTTTCCACCCACTTTTGCCTTTGGCGGCATGTTGGCAGCGGCGATGGTGGAGTAAAGGATGAAGAATGGAGAAGACGTGGTGTGGTCAAGCTATTGTTCTTGAACGGCTCCACCAATCTTTTTTCTTGACAGCTCTGCGCCATCATCAGCCAACCCGTTCTGCTCAATTGTGTAGTTTCAACAACACACTAACCAATCAATCAATCGCAAGTAAATCGTCGACTGGGATAATCTCACAGAAGAGCAGCGCACTTGCTTTTAAGACGCATGTATTACAACGGATTTGTAGTGCTTGGCTGCCAGAGCGGACTCTCTGTGCCCATCTGACTGACATGTACTATTCACGACAAAAAAGAGAAAAAAGGAAAAAAAAAAATTGCTCCAACGCGAGCAGCATAAACCGTACAAACTCCATTGCCTGAACGCTAAGTTGATCACATCTGCAGCCCTATCGACGATCTCGGCTCACAACTTGGGGTATCCGTTCGCTTATATTTTCTATCATCTAGTGTGATTCCGCTGTCAATCAAATACGCGGTCACGAACTTTTTTTTTTGTTTTTCATTTGCCTGGTCATTCAATCATAACGACTTTCCTCCAATGCTGTAGTGGCGAGGCTCACAAGGCGCGAAAATTTTGCGACATGATGAGCCATCGCTTTAGACCACGAGGAGGATTCTTGGCCATGGAGTCCCAGTTCGGTACAAGCACGAAAGTCTCATTGAACATCTTCTGCCGCGCGTCTCTGCCCTTGCCAAATTGCACTCTGCCCATGGTGGTCACCACGATGCTCATCCGCCCACCATTCTTCTCGATCTTGCTGTTGTCGTGAATATTCTCGGGAGCCCCGTACTTGGATGAGGGGTTGATGACGTGCGCGTCGAGTGATTCTATTTCGTAGCGAACGCCCTCGCCTTGTGCATCCAACAGCGTGGAGTAGTCTGCAGGTGTGGCCACCACGGAGCCATTGATGGAAATATCGGCGGCGATGGAGTATTTTGACGATGAATTGATGTAGAAATGGGACAGCTGCGATCGAGTGTTCAGAGCTTGGTAGTAGTGGTTGACGAAGGTTTCAGCAGCTAGAGAGCGCATATGACATCAGATTAACCAGAGTCACCAGACTGAAGGAACAAGAATCCAGGCAAGGAGAGCAAATGGAGACTCTTGGAACGTACCTTCGCTGGAGGCCTTGACCTCGGTATCCGCATCTGGGAGCGGCATTCGGACTGGTCTCGAGACAAGCAAGTGTGAATGGTGGTTCAGCTTTTCTGTGTGTGAGGAGAAACACGGTGTTGTTTGGTGGTGCAGTGCAGACGCGATGCGGAAGCAATGAAGGCGCAAAAAAAAAATGCAGAGTCGGAAAGCAAATGAGCTTGGCTGAGAAGCAATGACGTGAGTCGTGACTCGCGAGTAGAAACTGCGGAAGCTGATTCGCACGGTGGGGCAGCACCGACCTTTTTTTGGGACCCTGCGTGTTTCTTCTTGAGCTTCATCAGCTTCCATACCCGATGACGGCTCATTTGACACAATCATGAGGCCACCGTCATCCCAAGCTCTGGCAGGGCTGCGGCGAGCTCGATTGAGCATTTCGTCTCGGCCAAAATGGGTCTGCAGCAGCTGTCGGGTGGGAAATTTTCGATGGAGCAGCTCCAACGGATCTGTAGCCTCCTCAGAAAAGCCATACTATATCACCACGCCGATATTCTACGTCAATGCCGGTACGTTTTGCTAAAAGCAAGCAACAAAAAAAGAATAAGAATAAGAAGAGAAAAGAACAAGAAAACCTGACTTGGCACACTCATGGCTGATGGAATTCATGTTTGCAGCGCCTCATATCGGTCATTTTTATACAATGGTCCTAGCTGATGTTTTGAAACGATGGCAACAGCTTAAAGGAAAGGAAACCTTTTTCCTCACCGGAACAGACGAGCATGGGATGAAAATCCAGCGGGCCGCAGCAAAAGAAGGCATTGAACCTCAAAAATTCTGCGACAGCAACTCCGACAAGTTTCGAGAACTTGCTGCGGCGGGTAACATATCATACGACGCATTCATACGAACCACGAATCCGGAACACAAGGAATCAGTCAGCGCGTTCTGGCTACAACTCAAGCATGCCCTACCGGAACATCTGGGTCTTTACAAAGGCACCCATGAAGGATGGTATGCGGTGAGCGACGAATGCTTTTACCCCGAGGATATGGTCCGGCCAGACATTGTGCCTCAGACTGGAAAGAAGATTATGGTCAGCGACGAGACGGGCAGTGAGGTAGAGTGGGTTAAGGAAGAAACGTGGTTCTTTCCATTGACCAAGTACAAAGACGCACTGTTGAAGTTTTACGACGAGAACCCGAATTGGATTACACCGGCGCATCGAATGAACGAGGTTCGAAATTGGGTAGAGAACCATCTGGGGGACCTTTCCATCACAAGACCTGCGTCACGACTGAGCTGGGGTATTCCGGACCCTGAGGATCACAGTCAAACCATCTATGTTTGGGTCGATGCGCTGATCAATTACATCACGCAAGCGGGCTATGGGACCAAATGGCACTCGGCGTCTGATAACATGGGCATCTGGCCTGCTGACCTGCAAATCATTGGCAAAGATATCCTTCGCTTCCACGCCATTTACTGGCCCGCGCTGCTCATGGCCTTGGGACTTCCGCTTCCGAAGCGCCTGCTATGCCACAACCACTGGACCATGTCGAATCGCAAAATGTCCAAGTCATTGGGCAATGTGGTCAATCCGTTCTTTGCCGTGCAGCGATGGGACCTTGATCCCCTGCGCTACTTTCTTATGCGCAATGGAAATGTTACCAAAGATATGAGCTACTCGAACGAATTGATTGGATCAGTTTACAACAAGGAATTGCAGGCCAACATCGGTAATCTGTTTCTCAGAGTGGCGCGGTCTAAAGTCAACGCAAAGTGGTCAACTGTGGAAGCCGTGTCTGCATTCCGCGAGGGCGCTCTCCAAGGATTGCGCGAAAAGTATTCAGGGCAAGCATTTGTAAGCTTGGATGAGCATTTAGAGAAGGGCCCAGCTGCATTCTGTGAGGAAATGGACCAGTATAACACGGGTGGTGCTGTCCGGGAGATTTTTAATCTTCTTCGCGAGGTAAGAATTCCCTTCTTTGGGCCAGACTAATTGATTGCACAGCTCGGTTTCTAACTGTTTCTCTTTCTTGCTGTGGCAGACAAACCGCTACGTATCAGACACAAAGCCTTGGGACTTGGTCAAGGACCCCAGTCCGGAATCACGCCTGCTTCTGAACCTGGTAATATACAACTGCGCAGAGGCGTTGCGCATCGCAGGCATTCTGCTACAGCCCATTATGCCCACCAAAGCAGCCCTGCTGCTTGACGAACTTGGCGTGGCGCAAGATCGTAGAAGTGTCGACTTCGCAGTCGTGGGCAAGGATGCAAACTACGGCACTGAAGCAATGACGGGAGATTCAAGACCGCGGATAAAGAAATGGGACACCATCTTTCCTCCAACGCCGAGTGCAAGCGACTCGGACGCGGAAGTGATGAAGCAACTGCGCTCTGCTTTGCACGACAAGACTCGGAATAAGATGAACCAAACGGCCGAGATGCTGGCCATGGAGGCCAGGATGGGGGAGGAAGCGGTGGCCAAGCTGCTGGCCGAGATACACGCCGCCAAGAAAGCATCGCGATGAGACCGAGGGCCCTGGATGTACAGCTAGATCACAGGTGTGAGAGTATTATTCATTTGGTTAGGCAATTACTACGTAGGCAAAGACACGGATAGATAGATGCGACGATGATGATTGCGTCGTATGGCGCTGTAAACTCTTGTAAAAAAAAAAAAAAAAAACATCTGATTTGTATAAAGCGCATATTGTGCCTCTTGTCCCCTCGTGGATCCTACATTAGCCATGCCAATAATGGCTCGTGCCGCCCTTATGCCTGCCACGTTATTATGGAGGCGAGCAAAAATGGAGCCCATCTCCATGCGAGCGAGCCACTCTCGTCTCGCTCATCATTCCATCCTATTGCATACCGCACGACAAAACCCAAAGCTTGACGCCTCAACAAAGCCAGGTCATTTACTTGAGCTCCGAATTAGCACGGTAACGCGTAATCCCGGCCGGACATCCAGCACGGGCTCTTTTAAAAATGCGAGTAAACCAAGGCACAGGTACGCCAGAAGTCCTCCCTTCGTCTCACCAACCCCCCAGCCCTTGTCTCGTCCGCATCTCCTTCTGAGCCGACTAACACAGCGCAGCCATCAAGGCGGGCAAGGTGCTTCTCGTGCCGTATGAGGCGCGCCATGTGCCCAGGTACCACACCTGGATGCAAGACCCAGTACGGAACCATTTGGAAAGAAAAAAGGGGGGGGAAATAGAACCATGACTTTTTCGTAATTACTGATCATAGTTCTATTACTTGAGCCTAGGCCATCCAGGAAGCCACGGCATCAGAACCACTCACCCTGCAGGAAGAATACGAAAACCAGCGCTCGTGGCGCGCGTCGCCCGATAAACTCACTTTTATTGTCTGCGAGGCAGCACCAGCAGCCTGTGCGGCCGGCTCCGGCACAATCAGAGCCGGTGGCGCCGACGCAGAGGAATGGATGAGGGGGGATGTGAACCTGTTTATCTACGAGGACGAGCTGGCGGACCCGGTGGACGTGGACGAGACGAGGGGGCTGCGGGGAGAGATTGACGTGATGATTGCGGAGAAGGGCCATTGGAGGAAGGGGTATGGGAGGGCGGCGGTGGAGGGTCTGCTGGTGTATGTGCGGCGGAACTTGGAGAGGATTCTGGGGGAGTATGGGGGAGGGGAGGCGAGCATGGTTGGGTTGATGGCCAAGATCAAGGAGGGCAACGGCGGGAGTAGAGCGCTGTTTGAGGGGCTGGGGTTTCGACAGAGCGGGGGGGTGAATTACTTTGGGGAGGTGGTGATGGTTATGGAGTGGCGGGAGGTGGAGGAGTTGGTTGATGGGTGGACGGGGTATGAGGAGGTGCGTTATGAGGGTGGTGATGATGCGTGATGGTGATGGGTTGTGTGGGTGATGATCGGGAAGGCGGGCGGGGGAGGGTATCAATTGCATCAAGTTGTGGTTTGGTTGTTGTGTGCAGGCCGTCAGTACAACACTGCCGCTAAGCCTCTTGGGGCTCGCCGACGCCGCCGTCGACTGCTCGACAAACGGGACTGATGGACTGATGAGGATTATTATATGCCAACCCAGACGAAACAGACACAGAAAACCCTTTCAATCCATCGCAGGACCCTCTCCATTTCGAAAACAAAACCAAAATAAAAGTATGCCCCCAACCAAGGAGGAACTCGTCAAGGACTACGTCTACGACCCAGCCAACCTCATCCGCATCTCTCGCCGCAAAGTCGACCACTCCCTCGCCATCGTCGACCCAGACCCCTCCTGGCCCGACAAATTCCAAACCCTCAAAACCCGCATCCAACAAGCCCTGGGCCCCAAAGCCCTCTGCATCTCCCACGTCGGCTCGACCAGCATCCCCGGCCTCCCCGCCAAGGACATCATCGACGTGGACCTCACCGTCGCCGATGCCCGCCGCGAGAACGACTACATCCCTGCCCTCGAGGCCGCTGGCTTCCAATGGATAAGCTACGAGCCCGCGTGGCATAACCACCACTTCTTGGTCTGCTACGAGCCCATGACCAATCTGCACGTCTTCTCCGAGGGATGTCCCGAGCTGGTGCGGCATCTCATGTTCCGGGAGTACATTCTGACCCACGACGCCGAGCGGGCCTTGTACGTGGCGGCCAAGAGGGAGGCGTCCGAGATGGCCACCCGGCCGGGTGAGGCGGGCATGCAGTACAATCTGAGAAAGGAGGCGACGATACGGGATATTTTGCAGAGGATGTGGCGGGAGGCTGGGATTTTGGAGTGAGCTACACATGTACATACAACTGTATGTGGCATCGTGTTGGGCATGTCTTGATGCTCGATGTGTCTTCCTCTCGATTTGTAAGAGCAAGAGACGGGGGACAGATTTGCGAATCAACAGCTCACATGGTGCGCTCGTCCATCCCAATCCTGCCGTCGAGATCTTTGCCTGCGAAGTTTCCCAATTTTCTCAGCCATCTCTGCGTCCCGGCGCGGTGTCTGTCATTGTCGGAGATGGTATGCTCCCCACGATGTAGCCCTTCATTGTTGGAATGCGTTGGAGTACCATGTACGACTCGACTTGCGTGGCAATCGCAATCATCTTGAACATGTCGGCAGTAGATGTCTGTCAAGATCCCGTACGTAGAAAGGACAATATTCCAAATGGTCCACTCACCACTATGAAGAGTTTTGGCACGAACGAACAATACATCCCACGTTGGCGCCCCAAATACGTCGATGCCTACAGCGTCGCTGTATGTAGTACCAGCATCTCCCGCCGGCGTCGCCCCACCACCCACCCCAACCCCCCAATCACAACCCCCGGATTCTCATGCTCGCAAACTCGCCCTCCGCTAACGTCCAAACCTCTCAATCCTCCCATTCACCACCGTCACCACCTCTCACGACAAGTCGCGACTTAAACCACCACAATGCAGTCCCTCATGCGCTTGACGCGTCCACTCGTGGCCAGTCCACTCGGCTACACCCTCAGGTACCTACATTCCTCATCCCATCCCATCCCATCCCATCTAAATTCTCCCCCAAAAAAAGCATGCCTTGCTAACCCCCTCCAGAACATTCACCACCCTCTCCCCCCTCCGCCCATCTCTCACGCCTCTCCGCCATCCCAGCTCTTTACTCCCCTCGGCCTTCCTTCCCCCCACTCTATCTGCTTCTCCTAGCGCGACTGCCGCGACCGCCGAACCAGCAGACCTCCTCCCCCGCAGCGCCGTTTCGTCCCATCCCGCCCTGCAGGCTCTACAACTGCGCTTCGGGCCCCGAAACACCATGAACGGCCACACGCGGCTTGTCCAGAAACGCAGACATGGCTTCCTGTTCAGGATGCGAAGCCGCACCGGCAGGAAGATTCTCTTGAGGCGGAGAATGAAGGGGCGGAAACAACTTGCGCAGTGAGCGTCGGGGCGTTATATCAGTGGTGAGGGCTGGGATCCCTTTTTTAGATCTTTTTTTTTTTTGCGCTACGGGGGTCCCAAAAGGGTTGAGCGGGTTGTGTAGTAGGAGAGATAGATGGGGGAGTTGTATATTAGGGGGATTGGGGGTAGATTAAGCCGCGGGAGGGCCATGTGTGGTGGAGTTTGGAATTTTCAGCAGTTTGGTTTGTTTTTGCATTGGTGCGGTTTTGTACGATGGGCTGGTTGTGTAGGAGGGGGAGGGGCCATGTTGATATATTGACGTTTTTGTTTTGCAAAACGTGTGATCTAGCTTATAAGATGACTGTACGGCTCAAAGAAAGAGAAGAAAGAAAAAACACAGCAGAAAGGACGGAGAGCGGCGGGCGAAAGAAAAGTTTAATTGAATCATGTACCCCGCCAATGGAACACGTTTGGCGATGGAAAAAAAAAACATGACAGTCACGATGGAGGTGATATCATGGTATGCGATAAAACAGAATATGCAAGTATGCTCCAAGACTCTCAAACCACATTCTCGCACACCAGGTTAAGAGCGTGGCAGCGGACCAGCAAATCGTCCACAGCGTTCCCAAGCCACACATTATATGCCCCATCCACCACAGGAATCACCCAGTCCTGAATCTGGACATCCCACACGCTGAGGTCCTTTCTCGTCAAGTGCAGCTCAACCGTGGTGCTCTCGCCCGGCGCGAGGACCTTTGTCTTTTCAAAGTCCCGCAGCTGGAGAAGGGGCGTGTCGTAGCCAGCGTCCGGAGGGAACTGGAGGTAGGCCTGCACCGAGGCCTTTCCAGAATGCTGTGTGCCGCTGTTGGTCACCGTCACGGACAGCTTGTACGCAATGTCCCACAGAGCGGGGTTTCCGCCCTCGCCGCCACCGGCACGGGGGCCTGGCTTTTGCTCGGTCGAGTAGCCGTCCGGGTAGGGGTACTTTTTTTGTGGGTTGCCCGCGTCCGAGGCAGCGGCGTCGGCGTCCGAGGCAGAGAGCCACGAGTAAATGTAGCGCCATCGCTTGCGGAAACCTGCTGGGGCGACGGCCTCGGTTGCCGCAGGAATGGCTTGGGCGTATCCCAGGACGCCGGTCTTTGGGGGCCGGGCCGGCGGTGTCCTGCTCATCTGGGTGACCTTGGTGATGGCGCCGTTGGAGTAGGTGAAGGTGGTGTAGCTAAGACCGTGGCCAAAGGCAAACCGTGGCTCGATCCCACTCTTGTTCAACCATCTGTAGTCAATGTAGAGACCCTCCGTGTATGTATCCTGGGCCTGATACAAGAGCTCCTTGTCAATGAGATGCGTGAGACTCTGGGGCAGGTCATCCTCCTTCTTGGTGATGGAATAGGGCAGATGGCCGCTGGGCGAAACATCGCCAAAGAGGACTTCAGCCAGGGATCTTCCTGCCTCCTGGCCCGGCAAGTGAGCAATCAGGACCGACTTGACAGAAGGGAGAGAAATCCATCGCTCGAGGATCAGCGGCCCGACTGTGTGTGCCACGACCACCACGTTCTTGTACTGGGCGGCGGCGTCTTGGACGAGTTGGTCTCCATTATGCCAAGCAAAAAGGCCAGACGCATCTCTGTCCCCGTGATTGCCTTCAACGGTGTAGGTGTTCTCGCCCGAGTCTGATGTGATGAAGACAAAGGCAACGTCGTCATCCGTGGGCGTGTCGATAGCGCCTGGGAAAGAATCGGAATTGTAATACTTGACGTCTTTGGCGCGTGCTTGGATGGCGGTGATGGGGTCATCGAGATACATGTAATCCACGGTGCCAGATCCCCATCCTTGTCCAAGAGTGCCTACATTGCACTTTCGGTCGGCACAGGCATTTGGACCGTTCGGATTGGTTTTGGCGCCGGTACCAAAGACCCTCAACGGTCTTGACGTACTGAGCGGCAGCAGATTGTCCGTGTTCTTCAGCAGAGTAATGGCGTCCTGGGCAACTTGGCGCGCGATTACATCGTGGTCGGCTTGAACAGGGATGAACTGATTGACGACCCGAATTGGTGAGTCGGGAAAGGCGGCTGGGTAGAGGAAGCCCTTCTGTTTCTTCGTGTTGGTGTCGAAATTTGTTTCTGGAAAGTTCTTGTCTTGTCCCATCTGATACCATGCTGCTACAACGCGAGTTGCCATGTCATTCAGCCTGTCCATAGGAACAGAGCCATTGAGAACAGATCTGGTGAGCTCATACATCCAATAAGAATGGCCAGTTATAATAGGAACTTGGGTGTCCCCCGGCATATCCATGTCCAACCCAGCAATAGCTGAGCCCACGCCAGACATGTGAGCAAGCCAGTCAGACATGACAAACCCTTGAAAGCCGAGCTCGTCCTTGAGCAGTCCATTGATAAGGTAGGGGTGTTGACTGCATGCAGTACCATTGACCTATGTATTTTGTTTTATCCTCTCATCAGCGTCCATCTCTTATTCGAGCCAAGTTTTAATATCTCCAAAGAGTCTCTCTGTCCGGATACCTACAGCATTGTACGCAGTCATGACGGCTCCAACTCCAGCCCGGATGCCTTCGGCAAAAGGCCACGCATAGAGCTCATGCAAGACTCGATCATCTGTTGGGCATTCATGATTAGATGCGTATGTACGTCCGCGAAGAAAGAGGCCATGCGTCATCAAGATGGCACCGTACCTATGTTCGAGCTGTAACCGTACTGGACAGGATTATACATGCGATACATCTCTTGCTCATTGCCGAGCCAGTGCTTGATAGTGGCGATGACGCCTTGCTCCTGCACACCCTTGATGGTCTCGCGAGCACCAACCGCCTGCAGACAGGCGTCGACGCCAAAGCTTTCAAGGCCACGACCGCCTTTTGGCTTACGACCCATGGGTCCGACAGTTGGGCCAAGCCAGACGTTGACGCCTTTGCCACGAGCTTCCTTGCCAATGGCGACGCCTCGTTGGTACATGAGCGTCTTGTCAAATGTTGCACCCGTCGTGATGCCGCTTGGGAAAGCCGTGACATGGTCCGCTTGACGTATGCCGGCTTGGCCATCATTCAAACAGAGCTGTGGAAAGCCAAGACGAAGGGCAGAGCCAGAGTTACCATTGCAGTGTCTGCGCGCACATGTTAGGGCAAAGGGTTCATAGCAGGAATTGTATAAATATTTGATCGGAAGATAAATTCACCCTGTCGTGGAGTTTTATTTTTTAGTTTATTTTTAGAATTTTTATAGTCATGCAAGCTTTCTCAAATTTGCAATTTTCAAGCGGCCAGCCAAAAAAAAAAAAAAAAAAAAAAAAAAAAGGACTTACCCATGAATATACCACTACCGCCAGTGATATTGGTCTTCTCCGCCAGTGTCATGGAGTCGACAAGCGCCCGCGCCTTGCGATAGCTCTCCTGCCAGTCTTTGGTCCATCCGCCATACGGCGCTGGGTAATAGGCAGGCACAAAGTAGCCATCTGGGACGAACGACCTTTGCAGAGCAGCTGCAGCGGCAGCTGCAGCTTTAGTTTCAGCTTCAGGAGCTGGGCTGGCATTGCTGCAAGCAACGATAGCGGCGACCAAGGCTGCTTTGCGAAAGACGGCCACCATTGTCGTTTGGCTTGCAGGTATCGAGTGATGAGATGGCAGGCCGTCGTTTATCCAGCAAAGATCTCGCCTCATCACGGAGCAGAGCCGACGGGGCGAGCGATCAAGATATAAAAGACGTATCTCCGATCCCCCTCCTGCAGACTCGGGAGCGAATCAGCAAGTTCACGTACGAGGGTTGGCACATTGGCAGCGGCCTCATTGCCGAATCGAGACGACGTACATGTGTAGTGCTATATCACATGTATGCATGTAGAGTGTCTGTATGGGTTCATGCAGTCCTGTCGCACGACGGCACGAAGAAGCACATGATGTCGCAGTTCCGCCGGACGGTTTGCGGGCGACATGCTGATCTGGGACAATGGCCTTTGTGTTGCCCTTGCGCGGGCTTGGCAGTGTGACGGTGCCAAGATGAAGATGGTTGGTGGCGTGGCATGGCGTAGCATCATGCCCATTGGCGAGATGTCGACATGGAGTAGTGGACTCGTAGATCACGGCATGCACATAGAAAGAAAGGGGCCAGGGTCCCTTGACTCGATGCCCGAGATGCATGTGTGATGCATACGGTGAATGAGTACAGGTAATTCCGAACATTTCGCCATACAATTTTGGTGGAAAGGGTTTCGGAACTAAGTAAGACCCACTGTAAGTACAGGCACTTGCGGTCTTCTGTCTTCAATTTTGTGGCGCGCTTGTTTCAGCCCCAGCCGGTCTCTGCATTCCAACGGCTGCGCTGCTTCAGCATCTACATGACATCAAATGACATATTTATTATGGTGCATCCGGATTCCGGATACAAGCCGTTGATGCCACTGAGAATACAGCGGAGATGCGCAGACACAGTGTATACATCTGATACGCAGACGCAACAGGGGGATTTCACATGGCGCTGACCAGATGCCCGTGCTCACGACTTACGACTCACGACTCACGACCCAACAGTCAGTCCCTCATTGTGCACACATACACATCCTCATCCTCTCGTCTTTGCACCCCGTTCTTGTAGGATGAGTTTGCCGCTCGAGACAAATGTCCGTGCTTTCTCATCCCAACATGTCGGCAGGCGCCGCCACGAAGAAAAGAATATCCAAAAACGAAATAAAAAAAAAGGGTCTCTAGTGGAGGAACAAGACAATGGCTTGATTGGAGCTGGCTCCTCGTCCTCCATGCGCCAATGGCCTCTTTCTCCCGACGCCGCCAGCATTCTTCGCTCTTTCCCATATTCCCGATGCAGAGACGAACAAGGGGAAAAAAGGTTGACCGGGTTTTCGCAGAGATTAGCTTCCCTCGTCTCTTACTTGGCCCACCCGCATGGATGATGGCACCAGGCTGATCCGGTAATTATATTCGTCAACTGGTTCCCTGGCGGCTGGCGCATTTCGTGGAGCGGACACCATATACCAGACACTAGACAGCAGACAGGCGATGCCAGAGTCCAGAGTCCAGAGTCCAGAATCCAGGCGTAAAGAGTCCAACCGTCACCCCGAAATCCTTTCCTTGTTTTTGGCTCCTCATGGCTCTCCTTCTGCCCTTGGAACCTTCATCAACAGGCGATGACCGCAGCAGCGCAATAGTACACATATCAGCATGGATGCCTCAAAGATGTCAAGTAGCATTCGCTACCGTTTGTTCAAACGAGTGGCCATAACCGTCTTTGCCTTTACAGCTGCTGCCGGCATCACATTCGCCTTGTTCATATTCGCCCCCGAGGAACATGTACGACACATTACCCAGGCCGTCAAGGCGTGGGAGTCTCCGTTCAAGTCAGCCACCAGCCCATCCAAGTGCCGGGCCTTTGATGCTTCGAATCAATTCTGGCGGGATTCACAGCTGAAATACCAAAACATGCCCGATGACAAATTCACGTATGTGCCTCTGATGATGATGATGGAAGGGGGCACTGCCCAAACCAGTACTTGCG
Source organism: Claviceps digitariae (assembly GCA_018360205.1). Taxonomy (NCBI): domain Eukaryota; kingdom Fungi; phylum Ascomycota; class Sordariomycetes; order Hypocreales; family Clavicipitaceae; genus Claviceps; species Claviceps digitariae. The sequence continues at coordinate 42,419 of SRPT01000110.1, forward strand.
CTAACTTTTGTCTCTTTTCTCTTTATTTTTTCCTTCTTCTTTTTTTCTGGCGCCGACAACAGTATTGCGATACAGACGTATCGCCGGCCCAAAGAACTGAATTTTACGCTTAATGGCTTGTTGTCCGAAGAAATCCCCTCGCTCGCGGAGGTTGTCGTGGTATGGAACGACTTGGAGAATGCGCCTCCCGAGAATTATAAATCCAAGCATGGAGTGCCCGTCCGATATCGACATTCGCCCGTAAACAGCCTCAACCAAAAGCTCTGGCCCGATCCAGCCTACAAAACGCAAGCCATCTTTCTGTCCGACGACGACATCTTCTACAAGCCCAAAGACCTCGAATTCGTGTTTCAGTCATGGCGCAAATTTGGACGTCGCAGAATGACGGGCGGTTTCTCGCGCTGCGCAGATCATGATTCCGTCCACAACAAATGGATCTACTCCTTTTGTTCAGCCGACGATGCGCAGAACAAGTACAGCATGATCCTTTCGGGTCTCTCCTTTGCGCACATTTCTTTCTTGGACTTTTACTCCTCAAACGATGCGCTGACCACCAGGATCCGCGCTTATGTCGACGAGCACTTCAACTGCGAGGACATAGCCATGAACTATCTGGTCTCGATGCTGACGGGAGAGGGACCGTTGCAAGTCAAGGGCAAAGAACCGTACGTCTCTTTAACGCCCCCGAATGGCATCAGTGCCAAGCCCGGCCACTTCGAGGCACGGACCCAATGCCTGAACGACTACGTTGAAATTTTTGGTTGTATGCCGTTGATTAACGAGACGGCACATATTGCGCCTGGTGTGATTATTTCATAATATGTGGTGGCGGCGCCATCTTTCTCTTTCTTTCTTTCTTTCTTTTTTTTTTTTTTTCCCTTTTTTCCTTTTTTTTATTTGCGTGCAGAGAGAAAGTTTTCGCTTATTGCATTCGGTAGCTTTGCTTACGATGCCCGTCTCTAGACTTGTACAACTTGTCTGCCATACCCCCTTCCCATACTGTACAGTGTCAGAATGCGTCCGCCTACAGAATTAAACCTACCTTCATTCTGTTTTTTCGTTTGTTGCCTATAGAATTTAAACTTAATTTCATTTTTTTTTCTTTATTCTATTACCTACAGTATCAAACTTACTGCTTTTGGTCTTCTTTTTTTTTTTCTCGGTCGGATTAACTCCGTTGTGTACATGCGTGCTCTTCGGAGCACACACGCCTGCGTGGAGGAATCCCCGCATTCTCGACTCGACATCTTCCTCTCAGCTGTACGGTTCCTTGCCTAGAGAATGACCTATATAATCCAAGCTACGCAGCGCGGATCCAACTCTCTTCCGTGCTTTTGGCGGCAACGCGATCGGTGGAATACTGGTCCTTTTGTCGAGACTGACAAAACGCTTGCGTATGGTCATCTATTCATCTCCTCGAACCGTCTCTCCTATTTATCGCACATCAAACTCCCAGGTCAAATTTTCAACGTCTCTTCTTGCAATGTTTTTTTTTCCGGTTCTGGGTGATGTCGTCAATAAGTTGCAGATGCGCCTCGTCTGCAATGCACGATTTTCGTGACACAACATGGAGGGTTGCAAGCGTGCAACTTTGTATTTCTGATTTATGAGCCACGGTCGGGTGGTGCAAAGCCATCACATCCCGTCATCGCATCCCGTGCCGTCACTTCGGGCCGTCGCGTGAGACGCAGTGTCTTTGAGCGTTGTGTTGTGTGTGCATGCGATTACACGCAGAAGTGCCTCGGAGGCGGCATCGAGAGTATTGATGGGTTAGTACGTTAGTACGGCATGAATGCATGCTTTAAAAAAGAAAAGAAGGTAAGCGCATTGACGGAACACAGCGCAGCATTTTTGAGTATCCAGATGCTGTACAAATGATTTGCAGTTTGTCGACTCTGTCAGCGCAAGTCAAGCAAGGCAAGGAACATTTGCCTTGGACTTGCACTCTTTCTGCTGGACTTGTATTCGAACGCTCTTTCTGCGTTTTGCAGAACGGGAGGGGATGTGCTGACGTACGTGTGGCGGGCAGCATGATCGACGGCTCTATACTCCAGTTGTCGGTAGCCTCTTCAAATGCACAAGTGTCCCTTGAATGACACGCAAAGCTACAAGCCCCGCTTCTTAGCACACGCCCGCATCTACTAGTAGCTTGGCTGTTAAGTGGTGGTGTGCAGGGGCAAGAATCCCTCCGAGTACCTAGGTACCTACCTACCTGCCTTCGTTCGCTAAGTATCTTTTGAAATCATCCACACAAAAGAGAGGACTCGCTCATTTTTCAACGAAGCACCCATTTGGCTGTTGGCTTACCTCCCCCTTGCAAAAGTTAAGGTTATAACTTATACCATGTCTACTATGCCGAGAGGCCGACACCTCCGTACCTCCCTGTACGTTCTTTTTTGAAAAGCTTATTGGACATAGTTGAGGCTGCTCGGATAAACCGTCGACTACACGTGCGCAGGTGCTGGGGTGTAGCATCCCTGGGTCGACCTTTGAAACACTAGAAACTTCGTTCCGCTCCAAGCATCGAACGAAGCATAAAAAATTATGGATCGCCCGCTTTGCGCACGGTCATTTCGCTTTATGCTTGTCTGAACGAGATGCTTAATCCTGCCCCCCCCCTTTCTTTTCAATTAATAGATTAACAGTCTTTAAGATAGGCTGCAGTCCTGGAGGAATGGCGCGAAGACATTTACCGGCATAACATCCATGAGGATAGCATCGACGTGCCCAAATCGGGGGAGGCATTAGCTTACAAAGTCGACAATCTGACTGGACATGATACTTTTTCAAGATTAGACATGGAAATCCACATCCGAACGTACCGGCGCTGCATTTTGCCGCTGCAAGCTCAATGAGCCTAGTAGGGTAAAAGCCCCCCCGAAATTCTATCTACCTCCTTACATATGTATGTATGTATGTGCATATATGTATACTACTGTATACTACATAGTAATATGTAGTAGCTTGCAAGCGTAAATTAACACATACATACATATTATGTACTAACATTTAATGCCGCATTAATAAAGTTGTATGAACATACCTGACATCTGTTATGGTGTATTGCGTGCGCAGTTCTCCAACCTCATTTTATTTCAACACCTGCTGCAAAATCAGGTTTTCGTCTTTTTTTTGCTCTTCTTTTAGAAAAACCTTTCTGCTGGACAGAATCCTTGCGTTACCGTCCCCCTTTTCTCCCCGTCCCCCACTCACAATGGACGCCTCGAGTCTGGAGAAACAGGTAGACGGGAGGAGGACAGAGCAAGAGCGGCCTGAGACGGCCGAGCCGCATCACTTGGTGGTGACGGATGGGTATGCCACTGGAGACAGCTGTGATGCCAAAGAGGAATCAAGGATCCGTCTGAAGATGGACTTGGCGCTCATCCCGCTCGTCAGCTTGCTTTACCGTGAGTACGAACAGACAGGTTGTTTTGTGGACTTGATCCCTTGATCTAATACTAACCAACTTTTTTTTAAAATTGTCCAGTTCTTGCGTTTATCGATCGTGCTAATATCGGTAAGTGCTGACGCTGCTTCTTCTTCCTTTCTCTTCGCATTTTTTGTAGGAAAGGAGGAGAGAAAAAGTTCATTATTTTTCATTGCTTTTTGTTTCCCCTCGTCATCGTCAAGGTCACCGTCACCGTCACCGTCAGACTTACCCAGAAACCTCAACTCGCAAACTTTTCCCTAATTTCTTTTTCTTCCTCAGGCAACGCCAAAATAGCCGGTCTCGACAAAGACCTGGGCCTCCGTGGCTTCGAATACAACGCCGCCCTCTCCGTCTTCTTCATCTCCTATATTGTCTTTGAAATCCCCTGTAACACATTGTGCAAATACATCGGACCGGGATGGTTCATTCCCGCCACGACGCTCGGCTTCGGCATCCTCACTATCTGCAATGCTTTTGTCACCGACTTCTCCACCTTGTGCGCCGTTCGTTTCCTTCTCGGCATCTTCGAGGCGGGCATGATGACGTCGCTGGTTTTTTATCTGTCGAGATGGTATCGCCAGAGTGAGCTGACCTTTCGGGTGTCACTCTTTATTATTTCGGCTTCGCTGGCGGGTGCATTTGGCGGTTTGCTGGCATCTGCGATTCTGAGGCTGGATAGTTTCGGGAGCTTGCATTCGTGGAGAATGATTTTTGGTATCGAAGGTATGTTTTGGTGTTTCTTTCCTCCTTCCTTCCTCGTCCTCCCTGTTTCCAGGTTGCTTGCTCTCTAGAGCCATAATCATGGGAGGACGAAGAAAAGAAGAAGAACCAATAAATAGGAGTGCGTGTGGGACTTAAAATAGTTTTTAGGCATCGCAACCTGTGTCCTCGCCATCATCAGCTTCTTTGCTCTTCCCGATCGCCCTGAAACAGCCAGATGGCTATCGCCTCGAGAAAAGGACCTAGCCCTGAGACGCATCAAGTCGGAACGCATCGGCACCACGGAGCTCGTAGACCAGTTCAGCTGGAAAAAGATCCGCCTCGGCATCTTCAACCCCGTTGTGCTGTCCACATCCTGCATCTTCCTGCTCGACTGCATCACCGTCCACGGCTTGTCCTTCTTCCTCCCCACCATTGTCAAGACCATATTTCCAAAAAACAGCGTCGCGAGCCAACAACTTCTCACCGTGCCGCCATACTTTGTCGGAGCCATCGCCTGCGCCGGCACCAGCTACATCTCATGGCGCGTGAACCGTCGTGCCATCTTTATGATTCTCTGCGCGCCCCTCTCTGCCGTTGGCTACGCCATGTTCCTCGGCACGACGCATCCCGGCGTTCGCTACGGGGCCACCTTTTTGCCGTTCCTCGGCATCTTCACCTATGGCGCACTGACAAACTCCCACGTCGCCGCCAACGTGGTCTCCGATACGGCGCGGTCCTCGGCCATTGCCACGAATGTCATGGTGGGCAATATCGGCGGCTTGATCTCCACGTGGGCGTTTGTGTCGACCGATGCGCCAAACTATCATATCGGGAACGGACTGAACTTTGCCGCGCAAACGTCCCTGTGTCTCATCGCCACGGGCTTGTATTTTTGGATGAAGAGGGACAATAAAAGGCGAGACGCTGTGGACCCGGCACCCGTGCTGGAGAACAAGACTGCGCAAGAGATTCAGGAGCTCGATTGGAAACACCCCGACTTTCGATGGAAAATGTAGAAACAGAAAAGTTTATCAAGTCCCCCAAGGAGTATATAGCGTTGTTTTTATTGTCAATATGAGGCTAGTCCCCGCAATCTTTTCCTCGACACGTTCATGAGACAGGGAGACGCCGTGAGGGACTTTCTTCCTCTCCTCCACTTGACTGTCTCGAGTGAAACCAATCTCTCTGTATACCTGGCTTTGCATGCCTTTTTGGTGTCCAAAGGTTTAGCCCATCCACGACACATGGCGTCCCCTGTTCGATGAACCCGCGCTGCTGCTCCATCTTCCCTTCCCTTCCCGCACTGCCCGCAGCTTAAATGCCAAAAAAGTTGTTTGGTCTTTAAGATGGCTGGAAGAAGTACATCTTGCTCGACGAGTAACCACCTGGACGGCAACGGCCCATTTGGACCTGCTTAATAGGCCATGTCAAGAGTTAACATGGAAAAACCACTTGATGAGGCATGAAAAAAAGAAAAAAGAAAGAAAAAAAATCACTTTATAGCTTAAATTCGAAAAAAAAAAAGCCTCAGAAAATCCCTTTAAAAATGACATATGAAGGGCAAAAAAAATGAAAATGTCAAATCACCACGTGCCGCCTGGTCATGCAAAAACTTCCATCATCGGCAGTTGAAGGGATGAAGGGAATCTCGGAAGCATCTCGGAAAGTTGATGAGGCTGAAGGCTGAGACGGCAGGGGTGGTTGACTCGGGGCTAAATAGAGGGTTTGAATAGGTTTGGGTTTGGGGGAGGTTGTGTGAAGAGGAGAGGTGGTTGTGTACTTACATGTGTACATACGCATGTGGTACGTTGGTGTATACAATTAGTGGGTTGGGAAAGAATGAATCAATCAAAAATGATGGAAACAAATGATACTTGAGATACGATAAGTAAAACAAATGACATTTAAAATAAATAAAAGTTGTTAGATAAATAATATAAAAATAAGGAATGATTAAATAAATATTATATAGCATAGGTAATACTTAAAACAAACAAGGTAAACTTAAAAGAAATAATACAAAAAGACAGAATAAAATCGATACTGTCACGCAAGTGAGCAGGAAGGATATGGGATAAAGTCTCCATTTCGGCAACACGAATCGCCTACGAGACGCGTCAGCTTGTACAACAACTTGTTCATGTTCAAAGCACAGTCTTTGGCGTTTCTCCTTCTCTGAACCCTATTGTCGGCTGGCACTGACATGTAAGTTGCCGCTGCACCCACTATCCTTGTCAAGTGTTGCCCCTTTTGCGTCATTTTGTGCCGCATCGGCCAAGATTTTGACAAAGGGGGGGGGCATGGGGTTGCCTGCTTATATAGTGCAAGGTAATATACGTAGGTACCTGCTCACAGTTTGTGCATGTGTAATTCAGTACCTAGGAAGGTACTTGATGTACGCATGTAAAATATATGTACAGCTGTCCTTGTCCGCGTGTGGTGATATCATGTATTCATGATGTATTCAACTATATTGTAGAAAAATACGAAACTACAGACCGACCAAATGCCCAATCCGGCAAGAGCATCACGGTCAAGATACGCAACATTGATCAGATGCTTGGCTTTTCTTCTCTTCTGCAGCGCTTGCGTCACGCATGCAGTTCGCTTGGTGACGAATGTATAGCAAGGGGTCTCTTTGTCTCTTCTTCTTTTTTCAAAGAGACCGGACAAGAATAGAGGTCGACTACTTTGATATAAAAGATGGAGGGGTGGCCAACGGCCCGAATGCATTGTTCCAAACCGCCTGGTGCCCAAGGAGAAACCGAACCGTGGCTTCATTCCATTCCGCTTCAACCGCTTTCCCGGTTCGTCCATGACATGACATTGGAAGCGAAACGGAGTTATGCGTGCACGTTGACAAGTTGAATGCTTTCTGCTGCCGGCTTTTTTCTTTTGGTAGACATAGAGAAGAAGATTGAAGATGAGTAGACCGTAGATATGGGCCATCCCGGCGGTAACGGGTTCGAGCTTGCACAACTGTTTGATACAGACATGATAGTACGCCCATCATTGTCCTCGCTGTCCGTGTTGTTTGTCCCAAGTACTCTCCTCATAGTAGACTCTCTCGAAGCCGTCCCGACTCCATCTGCTGTAGACCCCATGATCTCGGAATCCGGATGCCCAGCCAGGGTCGACAACTATAAAGCTTCCGCTATTTCCCCCATGTAGAAATGTCTTAGTTCCCCTCAGACGGTAGTACTTGGACCAGAAAGAAGATCCAGCAATACGAACACGTCAAATTCTACTTTTTGCGTGGTGTCAAGGGCAAAACACCTGTCTTTTTTCTTTCCTCTACTCCCCCCCTTTTTTTTTTAATCCAGCCCACCCCCCTCCTTTGTAGATAGTCCAAATGTTTACATTCTACAGCTTATTATTCGTGGCCTTTTTGCCATGTTCTGTCTTGGCGACAGCTACCCCTTTGAGCATCGAGGATTACACGAAACTCCTCGATCGTAGAGATGGTTTGTCTTTTGTGCCCTGGCTTGCCCCCCTTTGCCCCCTTTTCTGTTTTTCTTTTGTAATTTTTCTTTTTTTTTTCCCTGTCGTTCTTCTTTTCATCGCATCTCACTATCTAATCAAGAGTCCAAAAGGTACATTAAATGGCATGTCCTGGAGTGACTTGGACAACATCAAGTTCTACGCCCAGCACTGCGCTGCCGCGTACTGCAACTACAAGGCTGTGCCAGGAACGAATGTTACCTGCGACAAGAATGCGTGTCCGCGCGTTGAGGCGAACAAGGTAATCATCGTGGGATCCATGGCGTATGTCTCCTATTGTTTGACAGCTCTCTCTCTCTCTTTATCTCTGTCTCTCCGTCTCCATCTCCCTCTGCCCCCTCTATCTGTCTCCTTTTTGTTTGTCCCTTTTTTTATGTATTGCTCCCTCGCTTAACTAACACGACTTCAAACCCTCCTTTTTCTCGTCTTGGACCAAAGCGGCGATACAACCGGCCTGGGCGCCTACGTCTCTCTAGACACCACCCGCCAAGAAATCGTGCTCTCCATCCGCGGAAGCGACAGCCTCCGCAACTTCGTCACCGACATCATCTTCTGGTGGCACGACTGCCACTTCACCGACCATTGCAAAGTCCACGCCGGCTTCTCCAAGGGCTGGCGCGAGATCCGCGACGAGGCCGTCGAGGCCATCAACTCCGCCCGGGGCCGGTATCCCAACTTCCGCGTCATCGTCACGGGCCACTCCCTCGGCGGAGCGGGCGCCGTGCTCGCCGCGGCGGACCTCGTACAGGACGGCATCCCCTTTGATATCTACACGTATGGGTGTCCGCGGGTCGGCAACGACCATTTCTCGGACTGGCTCACCGGGCAGCCTGGCGCCAAGTTCCGGGTCACGCACGACAGCGACCCCATTCCGAGGCTGCCGCCCATCGAGTTTGGCTATCGCCACATATCGCCCGAGTACTGGATCACAAATGGCGCGGATGGGCCGGACGAGCCAGAGGTGGATGTGCAGGTCTGTGACGGCATCAAGAACACGCATTGTAATGGCGGGACGTGGCACCTGGATTTTGCTGCGCATCTGCGCTACTTCGGAGAAACGTCTGCGTGTTTGGGCAACCCGCTCAAGTGGAAGAGAAGTGATGGTCTCAGTGCTGAGGTGAAGCAGCGTTTGATGGACTGGAGCCAAAAGGATAGAGAGTTTGCCCAGAGCAGCGAGTGACTTTTTTTTTTTTTTTTAATTTCTTTATTTGCTTCTTCTTCTTTTTTTTTTAATTCTCTTCTTTCTTTCTTTTTCAAATAACGGAGGCGGACTTGGACTAAAAAAAAGCCGAAATTCACAATACATGACATGTACATATATGTTTATAGTCGAAATATTCACACATGAAAAAGCTGGTCGTGTATGTATGTACGTATGTAATAGCCGCGAGTCAAAAGTCCATAGTCACGACAATCATGTTTCAGGACCGTTTTCATACACGTTTCTTACTCTCTACATAAATCTATATGGGTCAAGTCAGATATGAGGCTCTCCTTCCATGATATGGAGGCTGGTTATATTATATACACCAACTTCAGGGATGAGTTCCTGCATAATAGCCGCCGTTTTATTATTGCATGAACCGCACCTCTTATTCTGCCGACGAGTGAATTTACAAGGTATCGAGTACAACATGGGAGCAAAATTGCGACAATTGCGACAATTGGTGCCACATGTGCGATGCTTATATATGCGGATGTGAAACATGCCGGTGTGGCATTGATAGCCTTTCAGGATGGGAGAACAGGTCGGACGGGTAGAAACTAAAAGCAAAAGAGAAACAGAAAAAACATAACACACATACATGAAAAAAAACAAAAAAAAAAAAAAAAAAGAGACATAGACAAGAGAGATAGAAAGACAGAAAAAGTACGTCCACGTCGCCAGGGGTGCACTCAGTCCATACCCTCCGTAACCATACCCTGCGCGTTGGGAACACCAACGAGAATCGTGCCTCGCGGAACTCTTACAGCCTTGACCTTCATACATCCAAATACATTGACCTCTCTTATTTTAGGACATGATCGGAAAATACAGCCCAGCACAAAATCATTCACCTCTTCACAGAAACTAATCTCTAATCTCCTCAACTCCGGGTACACGGCTGTCTCGTTGAAGACTTGCTCAAATGCCTGCTGAGAAATATGCCGACAAGCATGGACATTCACATCCACTAGCTTCGAGCCAGAGTGTGCCATGAGTGCTTTGAATCCTTCGCTGCAAAGACCGACGTTGTCGTCATTGTTGCGAGGGTGGGAGGCGTCAACGTGCCGACATTTCTGCAGGTCCACCTGCTGGAGAGGAGGATTTGCCCAGTCTTTGAACAGGTCTGTGAATCCTTGGTCCGTCATGGCCTCACTTTCCGTGATGCGGAGCTTTTGTAAGATTCGACAAGACTGGTGGATGGCTCGGAGTACGTCATCATCTGCTTCGGGGACAATTTTGAGGGAAAGCGTTTTGAGATGTGGCCCAATCCGAGAGACGACGGACGCGACGGACTTGGAGGACAACGGGTGTTGCAGCTGCAGGCCGACATGTTCCAGAGCGGACAAGTTTCCAATAGACTCGACGCCTTTCTGGGTGAGTTTCTGGTTGTTTTCAATCTTCAAGCGCGACAGATTCGGACAATGAGTCGCCAGGACATCAACAGTGTCGTCGCCAAAGTGTTTGTCTGTATAGTAGACCTGAACACTCTTCAACAGCTTTCCCTTCTCCTTGAAGAATTGATGCCATTTCTTCTCGCTGAGGAGGTTCGCTCCGTGCAGGTAAAAGCTTTCCAGAGCGATATCGCGGGACAGGAGATAGTCCATGACCTCGTCTTTGAACTGAACGGCCGATCGAGCCTTGAACCGGCGCAAATTGGGGCACACCTGAAAAATTCTAATGAGGTCTTGAACACCCAGGTTCGCACCGTCATATATCTTGATACTTTCCGTTGTTGGCTGCGCAAAGAGTGGCAGGGTTTCTGGACGGAGAAGGCGTCTTTTGGAGAAAATGCGGGCAATTTTGTCGACGAGATGCTCGGGCAAATCTCCCAAGCTTTCTGCCATGTCGACATTTTTCGCGAGCGTCTGCACACACAGCGTTGCCAGACTCTTGGTACCAACGTCACCATCGAGAATGCGACTCTGCATGCTTCGGCGAGATCCTACTCCGCCCGTCTGCTTTCTCGGCTTCTTTTTGGGCTGCAGTCCCTGCCGCTCCTTTGCCATCTCTCTACCGCATGGTGCGCAGAGGAGACCGCTGCCATCGGGCCCAGCGACTGAGTAGGGGGTGACGGTAAACCTCTTGTCGCAAATGGCGCAATTTTCCATCTGGCCTGGCAGCGGTGCATGATGAGCCTGGAAGATGGCGCGGGCAATTTCATCATCATCTGAATCATCAAAATCGTGCTTTTTGTGTCTCTTGAAGGACTTGCTGGCCTTGATCTTCTCGATCGTCCTTTTCTCCATCCTCTTCCTCTTGGAGGAACCGCGAGTCTCAGCCCCATTGCGAGCGGAAGACTGCTCTGCAGCTGCACTTGACTCAACAACAATCGCTTCAGCTTGATCGACTGGCGATGTGTCACCATTTCTGCTAGCACGACGGTTCGCTTCTGCACGTCGCGCTTCTGCTTCATCACGAATTTGGCGAGCCGAGATGTTGTGTGACTAAAGTTCCAATGTAAGCAAGCAAAAAAAAAAAAAAGATGAGATTGACTTTGAATTGTCAATTGAAGAAGATATTGATTATGGATTCTCAATTGAGGAAGAATTGTCGACTTACAGCTAAAAAATCTGTCAGGGCCGATTGCCTAGGATTAACAAAGAAAATGTTAGATCAGACCGTTAGGCCACGACCAATCGAGGCAAAAGGCAAGGGAATTCATCTCTCACGGTCCACTGATGTTTCGAGTCGGCCTTGGAGGCTCTCCCTGATTTTGATTCTGTGATCGGGTTCGACGATTCCTGTTCGGCGACGAAACCTTTGTCAGCTCATAGACTTGGAGATATTCCCGTTTGAGAGAAGAGGCGAGAACTTACATGATCTCGACTTGCACCCTGCTCTGCAGACTAATTGTACAAGGAACCGCTCTCTCTTTCGACACTATACCGTATCTTCAAAAAAAAAAAAAAAAAAAAAAAAAAGAGGCTGCAAGTGTGTACGGCGAGACAAGAGAAGTAACAACGGAGCTGGAGTCGTGGGGCACAGGTTGGATCTCTCGTCACTCGTGAGTCGTGATTCACGTTGAGCGGCCGGCCCGTCGTGCAGTGCTGCCTCCAGCAATGACGGCGTTACTGTGTCCATCTGTCGCGGCATACTGTGATCCATCCGTGCTGGGCCAATCACAACGCCTTGCAACTCCCTGCATGACTCTTGCCGCCGACAGCCTGCGCAGCACCGGGCAAGTGGCGAGGAGCCCCCTGTCTCGGCCTGCTCACACTGTGAATGACGCACATGGGCGCGTAGAAATGTAGGCCGTGCAGCATGCAGCATGACTCTCACAGTGCGCAGAGCCCCAGCAGGGCCTCAGCACGGACCAGAGTATTGGAATACAATACAAAATGTATTGTATTTTTGTATTGTATTTGTATTGTATTTAAATACAATACAAATACAATACAAAAAAAA
>SRPT01000111.1:0-54518 GCA_018360205.1 Claviceps digitariae
AAAAAAAAAAAAAAAAAAAAAAAAAAAAAAAAAAAAAAAAAACACATCAGTCATCTAATACCTTTCTCTGCCCAGATTCTCGGAAACATCAAGGGGAAGCAACTTACACATTGCTGTCGTCCAGTGACGGGACAAGTTTCACGTCAATCCATTTCCTCACCACAACATGCTTTCCACAAGGTAAGAACGTCATGACTTACACAATACTAAGACATAGTTAGCAAGATATACCTAGCAATAGTAAATAGATAAGTCACATGTGACTTACGCCCCAGAGTGTGTTAACAATATCACACTGAAATCGCCCGCCCAAAAAAACAAAACCATTCCGTTAGCTTTCAAAACATTTGACCCTGATAATCACGAGAGAGGAAGAAGGCGAGGAGAAAGAACTTACACAGTTTCGATTGTAGCAATCATCGAAGATGAGGCAGAACTAGAATGAAGGAAGGGGGCAAAAAAAAAAAGAGTTAAAAAAATTAAAAACAATTCTCATTAGATGCAGAACTAAGCTTATGGCCTAATAAAAGGGGGGCCAGTTCATTCATAAAAGGGAAATCTATCCTCCTTACTCCTCCTGGCACCGCGGGATCGGCGTTGGGCTGCTGAGCAACCTCTGGCTTTGCAGCGTTATTCTCAGGCACGGGCTTCGCCATGGAGAAGCCAGCAACGGACAGGACAAGCACCGAAAGGAACTGCATGTTGAAGATGAGAAAAAAAAAACGTGGTAAGTGAATAAATAAGTGAAGAAGGGGTTGTCAGAAGAGATGAGTATCTAGTAGACGATAAAATAGCTCGGAGTGTGAAGATGGAACAAAACACAACTTGATGTCCCACTACGATGGCCCTTTTTATACTCATCATCTCCTTCCTCTGCAACTGGCCACCCGTCGACACAAAAAAATCAACCACCTCATTCATCTATACGTCTCGACTCCGCGCCTTCCATCCAAACCGGCCACCGACGTCCCGATCCCCCACGAGCCGTGCCTTTCCCGCTGCATGACTCCTTCTGTTGGGACCTCGACACTCATGCGTGACGTGACGACATGTACACCTCCTTTTTTTTTTTTCTCATTCTGCCCGAAAGACTCGAGTTTCACACTCTCCCTATCAGACAGAGAGCACGAGCTTCTGCTATTCTCTCACATGTCACTTCAAATGCCTAAATTCATTTCTAGCCCCCCGCAGCCGTTGGTTTCAGGAGATGGGAAAAGGAGGGGGTTTTTCTTTGGGGAGTGCGTAAGGATGAGTCACGGTGGAGGTATGGCATGGACGGGCTGGGCAGGATGGATTAGGGGATTAGACAAGAGGATGGAATGGAAAGAAGGGAGAGAAATTCAAAAAAAGAGAAATATAGAGAAGAAGAGGAAAAAAAAAACAGAAGAAAGAGTAATAAAATAAAAAAAAGAAGAAGAAGAAGAAGAAGAAGAAGAAAGAAAGAAAGAAAGAAAAAAGTTAAAAAGACACGTTAGCTATTAATGCCATGCTACAGAAAGACCGCTTCGCCACCTATGTAATAATAATACACGCTCTGTTACTATAGAAAAATTACATCATCAGAACCAGTGTTGCAGGTGGCAGGGCAGGATGGACAGATTGTGCCCGGTGCCTCGGTCCATGTACTTTGTGCTTTGTACACCCACACAACTATTGGGAGTAAAATGCAAGAAGAATCGGTTACAATACAGTGCATTTCTTCCTCCTTCAGTCCTATCCTACCCTCTCTGATTACAGACACCCATCGTGGCAGATTGGCAAGAAGAATGAAATCGCATCGCCAAAAAAAAAAAAAAAAAAGAGGAAAGAGGAAAAAAAGGAGAAAAAAGGTACAGAAAACCAAGTCAAGCCACTAAAGCACAATGAGAAGCAAGAGCGTGGAAAGACGACATCATGTCTCCAGGTGGAACACAACACCAAAAAAGGAAAAACACGGACGGCGGATACCAAATGCTGCGGCAACCACCACCTTCTGAGGTTTTCCAAATTGGAGTGTATCACAATGGATTTGGTGAGCCTTGACACGTCCTCTTTTGTGTGTTGTTGTTTCAGAAAGTTGGAAAAATCATCCAGCCGCTCCGGGCCAGCCCAATGCCTCAAACGCCTACATGATGGGTGTATTTATATGTCTTGGTCTGAGAAATTGTCTCAGCATCCATCAATACCATCATGATGGATGCAAGCGGTGAAATAGCAATGGTGAATGCCTCAACGTAGGAGAAAAAAAATAAAGTCAGTCATGCCGTCGTCCTTCTATGTTTTGCTTGCTGCCGCTGCTAGGGGGTTGCGAAATCTGTCGACGCTATCTCATGTTTGGCTTATATATCAATCGTCTTCATGGCATCATCCTTGACCGTTTCAGCCTTTCCGTTTACCTTGACGGCATTGTCGTTTTCCTTGTCTTTATCTTTGAGCAGGTCGGACTCTGATTGCGCAATAGTCGAAACTCGAAGCCCCGTCTTGTCCTCCTCGCTCTGTCGTGGCGTCTCGACCTCGACGAGCTTGCTGGGCTCAATGGTAGCACTCGGAATCTCGAGAATGGCGGTTTCCTCTGTAACTCTACTCAGAGGAGCTTTGCCATATGCTGAAGCTCGCATTGGGCTTACTAGTGGTGATGAGCCGCTTAGTCGTTGCAATGACCTGCCCCTAACGTCACCGCCATTGGATGGTTCCACAGGACTGTTGTAGGGAGAGGCGGATCGGGAGTCGCGAGGCGACGGAGCCTTGCCGACAACCACGGATTGCCGCTTGTTGTTGGCCGGCCGTCGGCCGTGTTTCTGGTCCATTCTCCATCGTAGAATGTTGAAGTAAGCTGGCTCGGTCCGCGCATCCTTGAATTCCCGCAGCTTGAGTTCGCCACTGTCTTCCTCCACAAACCACTTTCCACTGTTGAGGTCGTCGGCGACAAGGGCAAGAAAGGCCCCCCAAGAGCGAGCGATTACATATTTCGTGTCGTAGTCTCGGCCAAAGAGAATGACTTGGCCCCAGAGACCATTGGGCCCGGGAGCCAAGTCAACGGCCAGGTTGTTGCCGCCCCAATCGCGAACCAGGGGAATCCATCCGGCGTGGGCGTACGCCTTTTGCACGCTGTTGGGTGGCACTGAGCCCTGGCGGGCCATCAGGCTTTGTCGCCACTCACCATCACCAGTAGAAGACGAGGAAGAAGGTCGCGCCGCCGGCGGTTGTTTCGACGATGAAGCTTCACTGCTGCCTCCGAAGGCTTTGGACGGTGTGGTCGGCTTAGCAGTGGTGGTTTCGAGGAGATATTGCTGGTTCACTCTTCGCCACGTTTCCCATTCCTGGGCAATCTCTTCGCAGTCCATGAGCATGGAGCCGAAAATGATTCCGGTCGGCCTTCCTCCCCGCTCTTGACCATCATGGACCATGAGTGACTCGCGGACATCCTGGGGCAGAGAGCAGTCGAGCTGGTGCTCCAGGTCGTTAAGGTCGTTGGGGGTCGCGCCCTCGCCTAACTGATCCCATAGTTCGGGATAGTTTTCCTCGGCCCATGAATCGATACGCTGCCATGAGTAGCGGACAGGGGGCGCGGGTGGGAGGCCGTTTTGGAAGGGCTGCATGGGAACGTCACCTGGGCTGCTGTGAGCCTCGAATCCATCACCTCCTTGAGCTGCCTGTGAGCGCATGCCGGGCGAGTATCCTCTTGCTATGGGGCTTTGAGTGCCGTTCCTCGTAGGCGAGCCACGGCCGCCGTCGTCCGAGTAGGGAGAGCTAACATCGGCACGCGAATCAGAGGCGGTGGCAACGCCCGTGAGAATGCCATCGCGACCGTTATGCAATGGCACATGGCGGCCGGTCCGTTGTGGTGAATCAAACGATGAATCTGCCAGAATCGCTCCAAGTTTTAGAGTCTGTCTCTTTGAGAGGGGTGAGGGGTTGAAAAGTTGATGACTTACGTCTATCGTTGCTCGTCATGGTATGCCAGAAGGAGCGGATAGCGACGCTAAAGCTGTACTCAGGAGTCAGCATACGAAAGCATTACGTCAAGACCCGACCTGGACAAAGGCACAGAAATCCGGCAATGCCATGATGCGGGAAAATGACGATGTCCATCAGGAGACAGACACTCACGGATTCGCCATGGTGGACAAATTGACAGGCCCGTGGCCAAAAATTCTCTCGTCGGTAAAGGCGGGGAGCTGGCGCAGGGAATCGTAGTTCTTCTCCTAGTATTTCGTTTCCAATGTCGGATGACCGTCTGAACGCAGTCATCCGCGACCACTTGCCCGCAGAGGTGTTTTTTTTTTCTTCGGACGTCCAAGTGTTGCGTTGGACGAGGGGGAGGACGACGATGTCGCGCGAACCAAGACGATAGTATGAATCGGGGATACGCAGAAAGGGAGGAGAGCGAGAAGAAAAGAATGAATGAAAAAAAAAAGGCACGTCGAGTGCTTGCAGAGCAGCAGAGCGTGCCAGAGAAACGAGTATTCAGGAATTCAGGCAATTATCGCTCAGATTGCAGTTGAATGGCGACGGCGTGGTTGCAGGAGCTGCGAAAACAACGACGGTCTGGCTTTCAGGGGGAAAACGCGCAGGATCCAAGGTTCAAGGTTGTGGCGCATGTGTCGGGTCGGGTCTGCGCAAAAGCCCACCGTGCCAAATCACCCAACCAACCCAACATGAACGCGCCAGGACCCGTCGTCACTGCGGCTAGGCGTGATCCCGCCGCCAGGGCTGGCTCGTTCTTGCTTTGCCCAGACGGGGAGCCAGTGACTGGTCTGGATTTGGAGAGTCGCTGAGAGCCACTGTGAGCCACTATCCCTTTGGGTGCCCGAAGGCGCCAACGAGGTCACGGGCCCCACATCCCAAAGATACATACTAGGTACTTCTAACCCCGCCTTCCTGCTTGCGAAAACCGTTATATAGCATTCGTTATATAAATCTTTTGTAATATCTTCTGAAGATAATAAAAGTAATATTATTAAGAACCTCTATAATCCAGAGCTTTTAGTCTGTATTAACTAGCACTGCTTTTAAGAGTAAGCTGCAAATACAGGCACTTTTAGGCCTTTTTATAACCCTATAAGGGAAGCTAATGAATTTTAACCTCTTTGCCTATAAGCTTATAAGCCTTATATTATATAGCTTTTATTGACTCCTTTATCTCTTTTTTAGGAATTTATACCTATTTACCTAGTGTAGGAATAGGTTAAGTATATAAATTTAAATCCTTAAATCTTATAGCTAATATAAAAATATTCCTAAAGGTAGTTATAAAGACTAACTACTATTAAAGAAGTATATCTTTAGCTTAGAATTCTAATTTATATAGGAGTTTATATAGAAATAAGCTTTTAAGAATACTAGAGAGCTAGGCTACCTAAGAATCTACACTTAGTGTATCCTTTCCTTTAATTTATAACCTTTAACTAGTTTTATTAGCTTTAATAGTGCCTTTAGCTTTAGCTTTCTAGATTATTTAGCTTATTACTTTTGTATTATTTTTTTATAGTTTTGCAATAGTCTTGCATTATATAATAAGCATTAATAAAGCTCTAGAGACCTAGGCTTTTTATAGCTATTAATAAGGGAATTATACTATATATAGGTAGGTCTTATAATACTATAATAATTAAAATAAAACTAACGCTAATAGGCTTTAAAATCTAAATATTAGGGCAAAGAGGCTACTTCCTACAGTAGATAATATACTCTTCTAGGTGTAAATTTAGCACTATACCTTGCACTTACTAATATTGACTTAAAAGCCTAAAAAAGGTCACTTTTAAGTAGCTAAAATTAAACCTAATGTAGAGTATTATTATTACTCTAGTAAAATAGCTACTATAAGCTAACTATTATATTATTATTAATAACCTTTTCTCTATAGGGAACCTCTTTATTGCTCTTTAGTAACTAGGGCATAGAGCTATAGGTATAGCTTATATTAATAGTAGCCTACTAAGGTTATTTATTAACGTAAAAAAGGCTAATAAATAAGGCATTTACTAGCTTTATAGCTATGTAAGTATAATTCCTAGCTATAAAGGGTAGGTAAAAGCTTCCCTAATCTATTAGTATATATAAAAACACATACTAATGCTATTCTTTAATGCCCTAGGTTAATAACCTTATATAGAAAGATAATATACTTATGCTATTTATTTCTATAGTTTATAAGGGTAATAAATTTATTAAGGTCCTTAGATAGTAGCTAATAATAATAGAGCCTTAAGCATAGCTAATATAGCGAGAATTTAGTGATAAGCTAGTGAAAGAATTAAACTAGCTATCCGCTGCTATTAATTATAATAGCTTTATAGAAGGCATTAATATTAGTAATTAGCTATAAGCTTTTAAAAGCTTTAAACACTAGGCTTATAAAGAGAATTAGCAGTTGCTAGTATAGAAGTTTCTCCTTCTAGTTACTCTTATAAATAGCTTCTTACTCTAATGCTATAGCTAGCTGCTGTGGAAGAGCTATAATAATTAAGCTATGTAATGCTATTGCCTTTATTATTAGATCTTTAAAGCTTTTAGTAAGCTAGCTCTTTTAAGGCAGAGGTTTTAAGCTAGGGATATTTTTACTAAAAGAGGCTAGTATAAATTAGTCTAGAGAATAAAGTCTTAGTCCCTTTGCCTTGCTTATAAAGGCCTTAAAGCTAGGCAACCTTGATTATAGAGTTAGCAGTAAAAGAGCCCTCTAGGTGAGGTTGCAGCTAACGCATGCCTGCGAGGGACCCGTTATAGCTATAATGTGTGCAATATAGCAATTTATACTAAGGGAAATTGCTGGGACTTCTATTATAGTACAGTTCCTATATAAAATTAAGTACTACTTATCTAGTCTTGGTCTGATTGGCCCATGATCCCGGTAGTGACCTCGTTGGCGCCTTCGGGCACCCAAAGGGATGAGCCACTGCGAGTCACTGCGAGTCACTGCCAGCCAGCTCATTCATTCACACAACCCACCCATCTGCTCAATCTCCCACTGACCAATCAGCGGCGACATTGCGCGGGCCCGCGGGAAAGGGGAAGGGGGGGAGGCGTGGGACACCGCCACGAAAGGGGGTAGGTAGTGGGCCACGCCTGCCAAAAAGAAAAAACAAGGAGACCTGCCTGCGACAATTGCAACATGGAGGCAGGAGTGCAAGACTGGAGACTGCAGAGCCCAGACTCTCCTTCCCAGGACTACAATTCCCCTGTGCATCACAGCCACAGGTCATTGGTCAGAGTCTGGCCTTGCTTATCAAAGGGGGCTCCCTCCAAGGATCTCTCTCTCAATTGGCGAATCTGAGCGAGCGCCCAATTCACGAAGACGGAAGACGGAAGACGGCGTTCAAACTTAATTTCAAGTTCCAAGGCACAGAACTATCAAAGCACATGTTCAGACGACTTGCGGAGACACATGCATGCCACCACCAGAAAATGGTCCAGTCACGCCCATCCCCATCACAATCAAGCGCTTCTTCAAGACCAATCGAAATGGAGGACTTGCACGTATCACGCAGAGGGGGGCATTGACAAGGGGGTGGCCCACAATTACAGCGGGAGTGCATTGTACAAAAACAATAGCAGGGAACAAGCATTTCCATCGGGCATGGCGCCAACACGGCCAGTCCTCGGCCAAGGCGAGGGCCGAGAAAAGGAAGAGAAAAAGGAAAAAAAAAAAAAAAGGGAAAAAAAAGGGAAAAGAAAAAAGGACGTCGAATCAAACCACGCAAGTGGCTCGGACCAAGGGGCAATTGACTTTGGGCTAATAGCAGAGTACCGGCCACACAGCTGCCTGCACCGCACGCTTGCCAGTACCCAGCTAATGCGGCGCGGATGGCCTCGGTTTGCCAGCCGTCAAACTGAAACCAGCACGGACGCGCCATCGCTACCCCCGCGCCTGCCTGCCTCTACAGGACAACTCTACAGGGCGACAGCGGCTTCACTGTCTGGTGTGTCTGGTGTCTGGTGTCTGTTGTCTGGTTTCCCATCGGCCATTGCATTCCCGGTCTTTGTGGATGCTGAATCAGCTGGACGACTTTCAGCTCACGGCGTGATCAAGGAGAGTCCTCTTCTCTGCTCCAAGTAGCCTTCAAGTAACAATGCCGGCCATCCTTTTTTTTTTCTTTGTTTTTTCCAGAAACATGTGAGTCAGCCGCCTCAGACCTCCGTCATACGCAATCGGAGTGGCTGTTGTGGCGCTCCCACGCTTCTTAGATTCCTCAACTTGGATCCAAGAATGGCATTGGACATTGGACCTCACCTGCCTTGCATCGTGCCCTCCACGAGCTCATCCAAACAGTCCTAGAAGCAACAACATGCCAACAAACGCCAACCACGGCTCATCGGCTCATCGGCACACCAGATCATTCCATCGTCATTGCTCCCACGGCTCCATCCCCATTCTCGCCCTCTTTTCGCCGCCCATGACCATGCCAAGCATCATTGCCGTGACGGGCCAATGCACTTTAAACAAAGCGCGCATCTGCCGTCCCGACGTTCCGGCCGAGAATGCTTTGCTCGGAAATCTCCTCTTCATGATTGACCTATATAAAAGTATACTTACTAACACGTGCACAGATGGACCAAGTAGTTTTCTCTCGCCCTGTGACATATAAACACGCACTCCTTGTCATTTCTGGTTTCAGCACAACGCCCCACCGATCCGGACTCTTTATCCATATCCAGCACCATTCAACGTCATTTGTTGGCATTGTAAGCCGTGGGAGAAAACACACATACATACACACACGGACACAAAGACGTGATGCGCCAACTTGCCCTTTCATCACCACCTGCATGAATTTCTCGGCAGAAACTCTACTCGCCCATCTTATCAACCTGCGGCTCATTCGTGCAACGCTGGACGCTAGTTGCGTGCTTCACATTATACAGTTCGTGTCTTGACGTTCGTGTTCAAGTCCGTAGTTTGCTATCCGCCATCCGCCATCCGCCATCCGCTATCCGCTATCCGCTATCCGTACAGAAATATGAAGACAACTTTGCCAAGGACCGCGCCTGTTCTGTTTTTGTCCCCCCCTTGAAAAAAAATTGACAGAAAGAAAAGGAGACACACACAAGAGGGGCAAAGATGAATAAATAACATAATCTACATGAATTCCCTTTATGAATAAAACAACAACAACAAATCATGATTGCCACATGTGCTCGCTCAACCCTTGTAATTTATCGTCCATCCTCCTCCTCGCCGAACTAGCTATCCCGCGCTCCCTATCAGCCATGGCCTCACTGAAGCACAGTTCCATCAACGCCTTGAGCTCCTCATACGTAAACACCTCGGCAGCAGAAGATCCCTCCCCCTCCTGCACCTTCCCGTCCTTGACCTGCCTGGCCTTTTCCAGAATCGCATCCGGCCCCCGGTCAAACAGGGCAAAGTAGTTGGCCGCCCGCGCCAGATCCACATCCTCTTCAATGTTCTTCAGGTTCTGCTGCAGGACCAGAATGTTGAGCTGCATGCGGCCGCAGCCCCGTTGGTTCATGGGGGACGCGAATCTGGCATTCGCAATGAGGTAGTGGTTGATGAGGCGGCCGAGGCCGGTGCGGATAAAGGAGACTTCCTTGTCGCGGAGGGACCGCACAATCGTCTCGTCAAAGAGGACGAGCTCGAGGTTGAGACTTAGGATGGCGGGGTCGGGCTCGCGAACTTCTTGGTCCAGGAGGTACGGGGCTAGGTCGGGCGAGAGGGCGTTGCGGAGGGAGTAGATGATGCGGCAGCGGGCTTCCATGTGGAGGGTTAGGAGGGCGGTGGTGGCGAGGTCTTCGTATGAGGTGACGATGCTGTCGAATTTCCTGTTTGGGACGAGTGTTTTTTTTTAGCTGACTGTGGGCTTGCCATAAAAGTAGAAAATTGACTATACCAAAAAAAAAAAAAAAAAAAAAAAAAACTTACTGCACCGTTTCTTGCGTCAGGGGCAGATGGACGGGTCCTTGGTCAGACGATGACGCAGCCTTATTGCCGTGGTCGCCCATCATGGTCCATCGTCGGTTCGTCTGCCGCGGCGGAAGCGCTTGTCTCGAAGAATCCGTCTCGTGCATTGTTATGTGCCTCAGACCAGAGATCTTGGCCGCAAGCCATTTCATGCTCGTGTA
The DNA here is from genome assembly GCA_018360205.1 of Claviceps digitariae. Classification (NCBI taxonomy): domain Eukaryota; kingdom Fungi; phylum Ascomycota; class Sordariomycetes; order Hypocreales; family Clavicipitaceae; genus Claviceps; species Claviceps digitariae. The sequence continues at coordinate 10,060 of SRPT01000111.1, forward strand.
CAGAAGACACAGTGACAGGATCGTATCGCGATCTTGAATGACATCGTTCATTTCCAGTCGCGACTCGTTGGTCTGCTCAATCAGCTCTTGGATCTCCTGGTCCAGGAGCGTGGTGGTGTCGTCAATGTCTTCTTCCTCGGCGTTCCACAGCTTGTGCACCACCTCGCCCAGCGTGCCGAGCTGAACGGAGAAGCGCGCTGCCGCGCGGAGGTTGTTGTTTACGGCATCTTTGCCCTGTTCCTGCGTCTTGGTCACGAGCGATTTGTACCAGTCGAGGCAGCGGTCGTAGTATCGCGCCATCTGCGTGACGATGAGAGAGCTCAGGGCTTGATCGGGGGGAATGGTGCCCAACATTCTGCAGAATGCCGTGACAATCTGGAAGAACAGCGTGGTGCCCTTGAAGACGGGCCTTGGTGCCACATGGTTCCATGCCTGGTCTTGCGAAAACGAGTCGGCATCGACAAAGACAGCATCGCTCAGCTTCATCAGCGTTTCGTCCAACTGAGGCTGGAACACATTGACCAGGAAGTTGTCGAGGAATGTCGTCAAGGTGCTGGTGGCGAGGTCCGATCCGGGGGGCACGATCGTCTTGAGTCTTTGAAGAAAGGTCAGCGTAGGGGGAAGCAAGAGGCTCATGTTGAAGACACTGGGCTCAACAAGAGACTTGTATGTGCCAATCATCTGCTTGCCGGAGGATGATGACGATGATGCCGCTGCTCCTGCTCCTCCAGAACCTCCCATAAATCCCTGTTCCGCGTGTCGCCTCGTAAGGCCTCCGACGTCCATGGTGACTCGGTTGTTTTTCTTGGACGAGTCCGGTCCCGACTTTCGAGAGGTGCTCGTCAGCCCGGGAACAGTGGCTTGTATGATGCCCTCCAGCGCGTCGTACTCGATCGCCATGTCCGCTGACTTGGCATCCGCTTCCGCAAACTTGAACAAATGCTCGCGCATAATGTCCTTCTTGCCAATGAAGCTGGCACCAGGATTCGGAGAGTCGAACTGGTAGACGTCGGCATCGGTTGTGACGTAGTTGTGTAGTAGCGATTTGATTTCGTTCTGGTACAGATTCCAGAGTTCCTTGAAGCTGCCCAGCAGTGCACTGTTGTTTCCTGCCCCCTCGCGACGAATCAGAGCCTTGACGAATTCGTGAAAGACGCGCTGGCCTTCTGCAATAGCCTCGAACTTCCCGTACAGCGCCCACAGTAAGTCGTAGATGACATCTGCCCGCATTTGCGTGTCTCTGCTATTGTAGACAAATACACCATCCGCCTTGGCGGCTGCACCTCGAAGAGAGCTCGGGTGGCGCTGGTCAACCTCGTTGGTGGTCTCGTTCACTACACTAAACAGCTCCACGGGCAGTCGCTGCTTCAATGTCTCGACCGCATTCTGCAGCCGACCGAGCTTGTTCAAGGCCTCGACGAGCAATCCGATGTAGTGGAATGTGTCGGCCTCGGGGTTCTTCATGGGATCCTCCGCGGCAGCCTTTTCCAGCTCAATGGCCTCGAGCACAGTGTGGAATGGGGGAATTCCGCTGGTATCTCCATATGCATCGGGAAAGGCCCCTTGCGCCTTGGCAAGGCTCTGCCATCGCTCCTGGCAGTACGGGGACTTGAGATACAGATGCTCGTGTAGCTCTTCTACGAGAATATCCATCAGCGCGGTCTCCTGGTTGGCCAAGTACAGCCTCAGATCATTCAAGGCTTTGATGCCATCCAGCTCCGGCCGCCGCAGCTTTCTCAGGGCATTTTGCAGGACCTCCACAGCGGCCAGGAAGCGCTTTTCCGATATCCGAGCCTCCAGCTGATCAGGCACGGCGCGCAGGTCGTCCAGCTCGTTCAGTGTCTGCAGCAGGTCATCATACTCGTGCGACGTCTGGGACAGTTTCTTGAGCCCAGGATCGGTGGAGCATAAGCTGGCTTTGGCGCCTGCGAGCGATTCTTTGAGCTCCCGAACACGCTTCTGCGAAGCCTGAATACTCCCCTGGATCTTGTGAAAAGTACCGATAGAACTGTTGAAGCCTTGATGGTGTTCGTGAACAATATTCTTGAGCGAGTCTTGAAGGTACCTATGCGCGTCCTGAAACTTGCGATATTCATGTGCCCGGCCGACGGAGCTCGTGTCTAGCAACTGCAGCGCGAGCTGCACGGGCAACGAGCTGTTCTCGCACAGAGACGGCCAATCAGCTCGAATGTGGTCCATAACTTGAGTGATCTGGCGCTCGGCACTCGTGTCCTGGATGCGCGTTCGCGAGGGCATGTTTCGAACGGCTGGAGGCGGCGGACCACGCAAGCTCTGCGATGGCGAGCCATATCGGTCTATTCTGTCTCGTGGATCTCTCGAACGGCCATCACGGTAAGCATCGTAGTCTTCTGGAGCCCGGCCGAGGTTTCCGTAGCCGTTGCCATTGCGCATAGGGGGACCGCCCCCATAACGAGTCGACATGGTTGATGGCAGTGCGAATGTCGGGGTGGGTGCTGGTGCTTTCAGTGAAGGAGCATTGTAAACGCGCGAGGACCGTCGAGTTGCACGGAAGAGCGCGTTGATGGGCACCGAGGCAGCTCCTGAGCCTGTTGACCTGTGAACCTGTGAGGCTGCACGTCTGTATGCCTGTATGCCCGCACTCGTTGGGACTATCGTCACGATGGAATGCGAATGCCTCCCAGGGTCAAGGTGAAGCCTGTCGATTTGTCAAATCGTGACGCACGGACCGTCACAGAGCCGTCGGCAACTGCCACCAGTTGACATGGACCCACCCACCCGGCCAAGCACGAAACCCGGCATTGGGCATCGGAGCATTTCAAGTCTCGACGAGTGCAGTGTTACAGTATACAGCATCATGGTTATAAATCAATAAGATTTTATTCTTTGTATCATAGTAGTGCTAATTGTTTCTCGTTCAATACTGACATTACTTACAATATACTCGCATGCCGCCTACTGGTCAGTCCTATAACAGAGTATTACTCACTCCGCCGAAAAAGAATTGCAACTAGTAAAAAATAAGAATAACGTGAACACAGTCTGCTATATTAATATTTTTGCGCTAATAAGTTCCGTTGCAAGTACTTTCCACATATACGCCTATAATTTTGTAAAGCATAAGGATTATATAAGACTAATCTCTTTATCCTAGAAGTCCTTGCAATATATATTATCAAGTCAGAAGTCTTACTTCACCCCGAATTGTCACGCAGCTCTTGTGAATTGCAGGTTGATTCCCCGTCAAGCAATGGTGGCATTGTTGCATCGGCAGAGACAGCCATGTCGATCAACTAGAGCCGTCATGTACGGACTATGATTTGCGGGAAGAAATCACGACGTTATCGCAGATTTCACAGTGTTTTGTGGACGAAAAGGACCTGGGTGTCGTGCCTCGTCAGTCGTATGTGGCTTGCGAGCAGCAGCAATCGCATAACACGACGTTACAACGAGGCAAAAAGTCGAGCATCACCATCAAGCTCCTCGGCCGGAAGGGGCGGCGAAGTCATACCGGTTTCAGTCTACCGGGCAGAGGAAAACAAACAGAGAGTTGTTATGAATCCGGAGCTATAAATAGAGCAACAAAGGCATCTGAACCGAGTGGCAATCTTTAGAATTTCTGAATTTGAAAAAGGCATTGGATTGGTGAGATGCACGTGTGGCTGGCGGTGGAAAGTGTGAGCTTGCCACCGTCCATGTGGTGGCGGGGATGATCACCAGACTTGTTTCGATCTTCCGTTCCGTTGCGCGTCTTGCGCATAAATGTCAATGAGCTAGTATTTACCTGTCTGTCCTGCAGCTAGAACGGCGTCAAATAACTGAATGAAACTGTGCATGCGCATTCGTGGTCTCGACTAGATTCTATCATTGGTGGTGGTCTGAAAGGGCCACGTAGCCACATAAAACTACAAATAGGCCACCAAGTCTTCTTTCCACAGGTGTGAGCGCGCGCGTGAGCGCGGCTACATGAACCACTTCTCGATCTACAGATAGAGAAGAAATGAAATGAATAGTCGAGAGCTGCAACAAAATGCATTGTCGCCAGATGGTGTGGCGCGAGCTCGTTCTCCAACATACATATGTACATATCTGCTGCATCCCGTGATTCCTGAGGCAGCACGATAGAACAACATCCCGATCAATGGCTGGTTTATGCATTGACAGCAGGAAGTTCGTGGCAATCATGTGCCCGAAACGCTGAAACGGTGGTACAGCGCAACTTGTCGTCTATCACATAGGGAGGGAGAAGGGAGAGGAGAAGGGGGAGGAGAAGGGGGGGGGGAAGGTGTTACTGACATGTACGTGAACAACAAGTGTCATGCTGAGTGTGGTACCTGTAGCTGTTTAATTTTTTATTTTCTTCTCTCTCTTTCTGTTGCATTATGAGCCAAGTCCTGGTGGTGGATTGGAGTCGCTGTTAGTCGCTGGCGCTTGGCCACTCCGAAAATTGATTTGTCCAAAGCGGGAAACGATATTGCTACCAAAGGCGTCTACTGCTCCTCTCGGAGATGTCAAGGTAGGCCCTGCTGCTGCAGTCTCCTGTACCCTAAACAGCTTGATTGATGTGCCAGTCCATATTCCCATTGTGCCCTTGGCCATGTGCATTTCATTGGAGAATATGACACCCCAGAGTAGTGATTCATACCAGCCCAGCGCAAGCGGAGACCACTCAAAGGAATGGACGCGCGCCGGCGATGGCTCAATTCCAACCAGATCGATTTCTTGAATGCGCCGAATCAAATCAGGGCCAAGAGTCTCGCGACTGAATTGTCGAGGCAGGACGCTGGCCGTCTGCTGAATAACTGTTAGAATGCTGTGAAGAGGCAGCTCTGGGAGCCAGCTATCGATCCATTGGGAGCTAGGCTCAAAAGAACCGCCGCCTTGCGTTTGAGATGACGACGATTGACCACCCAGGCTGGTGACGCTGTTTTGTCTGGAAAACGATCGCGCTCCGATGGGCATTTTGCCACGCGCCTTTTCCGACATGCCCCTGAGCTGAATGGGAACAGCGTCGTCGTTGGCAGCAGCAGCAGCAGATGAGGTCTGCGACTGAGTTTCACTTGCGGTCGACTGTGCCGGTGTAGGCTGCGGATCTTCATCACTATCATCGTCCGAGCCTCCAATAGCAAATGTCCCATCCTCCGGCACATCATCTAGAGATGATGATGACGTCTTTGTCAGCGCTGCTGCCGCCGCCACCGCATGCTGACTTCTTGTGCTGTCGATCGAGCTTCTGCCGGATTCAGCTTCGTTAAAATCGCCACGGTCTTTCTTAAGCCGGCTTCTCCTTTCGATTTCCTCTTGCCCGCTTTCGAGAGTAAAAGAACGCAACGCTTCAATGCGTTTCCTGTTCTTCACAATAGCAAGCAGAAGTTCCGGATTCTGGCGATACTTGTTGTCGATGATGGCGCTGATGGATTCCATCAGCGAGTGTAGCAGCTGGTAGTTGGTCTCGTTGGCAAGCAGAAAGGACGGGGACGACATGGAGGAAAACAAATGCATCAGCTGCGAGCTGCCGGAAGCGCCGAGGTTCTCGATGTAGGGGGCTATGTTGTTAATGACCGCTAACAGAGCCGGGTAGATGGCCACAAAACTTCCCTGGCTCCGTGTAATGAGATTGTATATGGAGTGGATCAAAAAGTCGCAATAAGTGCCCTTGAATCCAGCGATGCGAATACCAGCAGGAAGGCTGTGCTGACCCTCGAAAACCTTGTTTAAGCTAGGTCCAAATTTAACATCCACGCTCAGAGACTGCAGCAGAAACGCACACATGCGCACAATTCCTTGCTTAGCAGCGTCGCTTTTATACTCGAGCGCATAGAAAATCGTCAGGACCACAAAATCATGCACTCTGTCGGTGTCAATGATGAAAGACCGAAATCTCTTATTGCATTGCGTCATCTCCCAAAACAGCATCAGGATTTCGGGAGCAAAGTTGGTGGCTGCATGAGTGCCAGGAAGGTACGAAGTTTTCTCGCTCAGAGGTTGACTGAGAATCCGAGACATGCCATCAACAATAAATTGAAAGTCTTGTGGACGGTGTAGGCGGCCTAAGAAGTGACGATAATAGTTCTTTGGCGACGTGTCTGGTTGTGATATTGACTCCGGTATTGGGTAAATCAGTAGAGCGAGCATGAATTGTAGTGAGTATGTAACTAGAAGCTGCTTGGAGTCACGGAATACCAAGTTGTTGTAGGGTACCCGCCAACTCGCTGGGTTATATTTGAGTGTCTGCATCAAGGAAGCAGCGGGTTGGGGGCGGAAGGGTTAGCTTTGGTTCCTCTACAAAACGAATTTATTTCTCTCAGAAGACTCACGGTATTCAAGAGGGAACAGAGAAGAGAGAGAACGATTTGCTTGTCTGGACAAGCACAGATATAGGTCAGCGTTCGGACGCCGGTCTGAGTCAGCACACCAGGCGTTGAGTACATGCTCTGTCCAGCTAATGCCATCAAGAGCCTTAGTATCTCAGCCCGGTTGCTCTCAAATTCCTTGGTAGTAGCAACGGCGGTATTGCATCCAACCCCGCTTTGCCATATGGCAAATGTCACCTTGTCATGACCCTGAGGCTGACGCGTAATGGTCAGATCTGAGAAGAACAAGAGGTCGATCAAAGTGTCTATCAGCTCTTCAGCGAGTGGCTTTGCTTCTTCATATTCATCCGTGCTTTCCTTCTTGATTTCCTGCCTATCCGTCTCAGCCTCGTCGAATAGCACTTCGTTTGCGATGACGGCACGGCGGGTTCGTTTCCGGCGAGTGCCCCAGAAGAAGCGCTGTTCCCATGCAGCAAGGCTCTCCTTCTCGTACAAGTACGGCAGAAGCCGCGTCAAAACTCGAATGCAATTCAAAGCATCCCGTTCTGGGGCGAGCTCAGGGTCGGGAAAAGATGGATGGTGTCGAAGGAGGAACAGCCGGGAAGTCAGTGCTAATATGAGTGTTTCGAGGTTCTCTAGCGCTTGGTCTCTGGTGCGCCGAATGTCGGTTGGAGAGAAAAGACTAAACACATCTTCCGAGGACTCTGGAAGTTCCCAAAACTGTGCTGACTGTAAGTATGGATCATCTCTACGACTGGCTCTGCTGCTGCGTCTGCGGCTGCTTGAACCGCAGCGGCTGAGAGGGGATTCCACTCACCGAGGTCCAGTAGGGGTCGTCTGGCCGAATTTGGCGTTCTTCTGAGAGCTTGAAAATGCCCTGCTTGAAGACAATTTTGGAGTCGCTGGCGCCCATGTCTGCAGCGCAAGGCAGTTAGCCTTGGACCACCCGTGGTAGAGAGAATGACGTTCCAGAAATGTGTTGAGGTTGCGGACGTCAGCCAGACAGACATGGCAGACATGATGCAACATGGAATGGACGGGGGACCGGAGGGGGAAGGTCGCAGCCTGGCGAATCATGACGCGACAGGCGGAGACATACTGGGCCCGCCTGGCCTGGCTTTCGGTAGACGAAAAGCCGAACCGCGTCGTTTGTCTGCTATACCCAATTTTTTTTTCACCATTTTTTTTTATATCATCAGCACTGCCTGCAAGTCTGTGGCGGACCAGGTTCGCCGTCATCGCACCCAGTCTATGAGATGCTGCGTACTCCCTGCCGCAAAGGTCCGCTGACCTGGGTTCTTCAGTCCATCAGATTGCCTAAGGCCATTCGCCCCATTGGCCCCGTCCACGCGAGGCAGCCACTCTGTACCAGCCAAAGATGCCTTAAGAAACAGCTTGGAAGCGCAATCAGCAGTCGCAAGTCGCAAGAAGCGCAGGAAGAAGACGGCCAGGAAAAAGAGGGAAGAGAGGAAACTTGGGACCCAACATTGTACTCAACGGGAGCCGCGGACGACCATGTGGATGAAGTCAATGCACCGCTTGCCAAGGACAGCACCGAAGACGTCAAAGAATATGCACCGGAGCCAAAAAACGAAGGATGGACGTCCCTTCGGTCCCGATTGGAAGCCAATGTAGAGCCTATCATCGCCTCCGACAGGGAAACCTTTGAAGAAGAAAATGTCCAAGAGCAAACCCCCCAAGCAGAAAATGCCAAGGAGGAAGCAGCCGAGGGAAAACCCAAGAAAATCAGCGCCCCACCCGGTCCGACGCGATCAAAGAAAGCAGGCAAAGGAAAGAGCAGACGCAAAACCAAAGCTGAAAAAGTTAAATTGAATGTGGAAGAGATTCATCCATCGAAGTTAGAAATGACCGCCGTTGACGACCACATGTCTGAGAAGGCTCCCGCGTTGTCCTACAACCTGGACAGGGTTCTATTTAACCCCGGTGTCTACCACATGCAGGATCATCGATCGGGCGTTTTCAACTTTGATCCTTATCTGGCGTCCATTATGCCGGTTAAGGAGTTTGATTATAGCGCATTGAAGGATTACGTCACATCATCCAAGGACGACAAGTTGAGGGAGCTCTGCAAGAAGCACGGGCTCAAGTATTGCGGCTCGACATCGAGCATGACGTCCATTCTGTCACATTTCCACTTTCTCCTCTCCGGCTGGAGAATGCCTTATTTCGGCAGCCTATCAAAATCGCTGACCTTGGACTCAAACAATTTCACGGTCCTCAGCCGCGCGCCAGTAGCAGCATTCGCCCACTTCAAGGACGGCGTTTACGCCGTCGATTCTGATAAGGAGTACGAGACGGGGAATATTCTCAGCACGCTGGGTAAATCCATGGAAAAGTTACTCACCTTGCCCAAGGAGGAGTACGAGTTGTATAGACGATCCCGCTCTCATGAGCTCCCAGAGAGCGAGAGGTGTGCCGATGAGACATATCATTACACTACCTTGGGCGGTTTCATGATGCGCTCGCAGCTTGATGCATACGATCCTCGATTGCCCGGCACGGGCGTTTTCGATTTGAAGACTCGAGCTGTAATCACTATACGCATGGACGTGGTGGGATACGAAAAAGGTGTTGGGTATGAAATCCGACGACGCTTTGGGCCGTGGGAGTCATTTGAACGCGAATACTCCGACATGATCCGATCAGCGTTTCTCAAGTACTCGCTACAGGTACGCATGGGTCGCATGGACGGCATCTTTGTCGCATATCACAACACTCAGCGCATCTTTGGCTTCCAGTACATCAGCCTCGCCGAAATGGATCAGACCCTTCACGGGACAAGGGATCCCCGGGTAGGTGATCAGGAATTCAAGTGCAGTGTAGCGCTGCTTAACAATCTCTTGGATCGAGCAAGCAAGCGCTTCCCGGGACGAACACTGCGATTACACGTCGAGACACGACCGACCAAAATACCTCTTACGTACTTCTTCGTCGAGCCTGTCACTGAGCAAGAGATGCAGAACATACAAGACGCCCGCAAGCCATTGATTGAGCAGTTGAAGCGCGAGATTGAGGGCCTCAGCGACGAAGAACATGAGGCTGAGTCTGTTGAAGAAGTCGAGGCTGCTCAGGTGGAGGAGATGAGCGCTGAGGAGTTGGACAAGGGCCCCGACGACATGTCTTTTTACGAAGACCTCCAGAATGAAGATACATGGAAGGAGTTGATGTCCAAGGTGGACGAAGCGGTGGAAAATGAGTCGCTGGGTGTCGGTTCCATACGAGACGCTGTGCAGGAAGCTCTTCAGCACAGCGGACTCCTGCAAGGCAAAACCGAAGAGGAGAGCGATAAATATGTGGACGATCTTGTCGCGGCGTTGACAGCACACTCCATAGAAGCCAAAGAGCTCGGAGAATCTCAAGTTTCCCAAGACGATGCCGTTGTCGTCGATACCGTCGTCGCCGATGCCGCCGTTGATTCTGTCGCCGCCATTGCCGATGCTAAAGCAGCCGCAGCCGCAGACGAAAGCGACAGCACGGTTAACGCCACGTTGGCCAATCTGATCTTAAAGGTCACGCAAAGCGTGAATGAGAAGAATCCGAATCTGCGAGCCTTTGAGCGTAAGGTCGCTGATCTGGCATCGCAGTCCAGTAAGGAGTCGTTGGACTCGACACGCGATGACGAGGCGAAAGCCAAGGCCAACGACTCGGATGAGAGTGCTGAAGAATTTGAGGCATCAGACTCCGTCGCTGCCACCACCAACGACAAATCACAAAAGAAGAGCAAGGCTGAAGAAAAGCCAGTAGGAGAGCTCCTTGGCATGTACGTCACCATTCGCAATCAGGTCAATGGCGAGTTCGTGACCCGACCAAGCGGGTTGCAGAAAGAAGAACCATTTGATTGGACTGTGCAATACACCGTTACCGAGATTGAAGACCAGAAAGCCCGGACCATCTACAAACAAATTAAGAAGCGCAGAAAAGATGTTTTCCTCATGGACCCCAAGATCCGAGCCGCAGACTGGTACCGCATTTTCGGTCGTCAGTTGCCCATCGTCACGCAGAAAGGAAGAGAGTTCCGTGAAGAAATGACAAAGAGAGAGGCTGGAAAGAAAGTGTACGTGGCTTGGGACACCGAGCCGCTTCCGCCAGGCGAGGCTGGTCAAACAGAGTAGGGCTTTGCCCGGCTTGGAGATTCTGCCATCTAATAGAAATCTTTGTAGATAAGTGTATATTATGTATGATTAATTGACGAAAGATGTACTTTGGTGTACTTTTTGTCGATGCTTATGCATGCAGCATGTGACGTTTGCTAGCAATATGCCTGACTTGGATGGTAAAGCCACGGAGCGGGCTCGAGGGGATAGAAGAGTGTGCTGCTCTCTACCAGGTAGGTACCTAGGTAGACAATGGCCTTTCCGGGTGTCGTCGACATGACTGTGTGTATATCATCCAACGTGCACAGTGTTGTGGACTTCTTGTTGGTGGTATTTAGATATCTCGGCCCACTTTGATGAAGCTTCCCTCATCAGGGTAGGTCCTTTGAGTGTGCCGTGCAGCTGGGATACGTCGTGTAACGAATGGGACAAGACCGATCCAATCACGATGCGCCAGTCTTTGTCATCCCACGTCGTCTTGAAGGACGTCACGTCCCTTCGTTTACTCCCTCACTCATGCATTCCCCATCCAATATCGAAACCAACTGCTTCAACTCGCCAGGACTTCTATTTCCCTGGTCCAGGATTTCCTTGACCATTAGAGCATTACAGTGACTCTCGGACAAGTCAGATCCCTTGATGTACCCCAGCGCTACCTGCAAGCTTTCCAAGGTAGCTGTCCAAGTAACGCTCGGTATGACTTCTTCTCCAGTATCGCGTGGTTTTCTCCTGGCTTGCGTTGACGCTGGTTTCGTCTGGTCTGTGCAGATGCGACTTGCGTGATGGCATCACCTCTTGATGCACCAATGAAAACAAAACCTCTATCCCGCGGTGGCGTCTCTAAGCAGGCCGGTGGGAACTACAATAGGCTTCATGCTTTTGACTCGCCTGAAGATTTCCCCATGACCCGATGCTATTGTCGTCGAAGCGGACTAGGCTACATCCTGCAAAAGGTCAAGCATGCTACTTTGTGTCGGGCTAAGTAAGGCACGGGTTTTCATCCAGTCCACCAGGCATGTCGACCCAATTTCGTTGTCTTTCTTTTTTTCTTTTCTTTTTCTTTTTCTTTTATAGCCCAACAAGCTCTTCTTGGAATCTCATGAAATTGTGAGAGTCTTCAAATCGGTCGTCCAGATAATCCAGGCATCTGAGGGCTTGCCAAGTCAAGGTATGTACGTGCATCACTGCCGAGTGACGTGGCCCAAAACGCGTTATCCACGTACGCAAGAAACCCTAGGCACCCCGATGATGCTTGTCGCGGCGCTGCTGCCCTCAAACCTGTCAATGCCGCTGCCGCCTGCAGAATTTCGAATCGTTCCCGCACATCCAGGGCTGAGCAGAGGTGAAGGTTTCTCGCATTCCTCTCCGTCCATCGGGATTGGCTGGTGGTTGCCCCAGGGTTAGTGACGGAGAAAGCTTACGCACTTTCCTGATATTCAATCTGTCGTAACTGCGCCTATTCAGGAAACAATGTCGCATCATGGTTGATCAATTTCATATATATCTGACCTATTCTAACGCATTCATTGTAGTCACTTATATTCACGGATCCTTAAAGGCCGCCCCTCGCGGGCTCGCGTACAGCATTGCAGGTAAACGTGCGGACCGCATCCTGCGAACGCCTGTGTCCTGTACGCAGTCGGCCATGAGGATCAATGCATTATGACCTGCCGTCGTCCAGCATGGCCGCCGAATCTGGCATACCTCCATCACTCCGCTTTTCGAGAAATTAGATGCCGGATCTGCCACGTTATTCCAGGAACATGCCAATGTTTGACTGCATGCCGTCCTCTACCACCGGGACGGGACGGCTTCTGGATGTACCAGGACTGCGCACCAAGAATTTCCACGGACATATTGCCTGACTTATCAACGAGCACAGTCTATCGTTGCCACCTTGCCAAAAAAACCCAGACCCATCGTCTAGTCAGTCCTGGGCAGATGCTCATGTCCAACTGCCGGCATTATCACCGAGGCTCTCGGAACATCCTCTTTGGCGTCGTCTACTTGGCCCGAATTTCAATACTGCACAGAGGAGGGCGACGCCGACGGGAGATGTAAATTCGCGCGTGCTCAAAGTGAGTTCGCAGCCTGCAAGAGGTGGATTTGGAATCGCCGCAATCGTTGCTCGGCCAAAACACTCTTCAGGGTGTTGATGCACCAAAGGCGGCACGAAGAGTTGACGATGATTTTTCTCCTTTTAACCTGCTGGACCACCCCACCCGCCCACTCTTACTCCACTAGGATGCAGGAAGGAGATGAAAAAAAAAAAAAAAAAAAAAAAAAAAAAAAAAAAAAAAAAGGACAAAAAAGAGACTCGTACCAGATTCGAACTGATGTTTCCGGAAAGTGGCTCATCGTCAAAATCCAGCGTCCTAACCCCTAGACTAACGAGTCGTTTACGGGAATGGCGGATATTTTATTAATCATTATATATGCTCAGGCGCTCCTGGATCTTGCGCTAGATTCCCTCCACCGTCCCAGCCGGACACTCTTGCATGGCCAGGGATCTCCATGTCCTCCACTGCTGTACGAAGATGGGGTGCGCGTTGGGCTGCTTCAGCCGCAGCCCCGCGGTGTCATGCATCCAGGGTTTATCAACCGCTGTAAAGTGTAGAATGGCGACCTGGTCTTGCAAGGCATGCATTTCCAAACTCGTCGCGTTCCGCTCCGCAACCTGGCGTCCGGTCTCGTCGAACCACGAAGGAACTCGATGCTCTCGATGCGTCGCATGCGCCTCGGGCTCGAACCATGCGGGAAGGTTCCAATCCTCCCAGTGACTGTTGAGAGTGATGTATTTGCTCTCAAGCCGTGTCTGGGTGGGGTCTTCCGCGCCGAAGAGTTCGTTGATCAAGTCCATGTCGTATTTACCAGATGTGATGTTGGCGGCGGCCGCCTTGACGCGCTCCCAACCGGCGTCGCTGGGTCGGATGAGCATGCAGGTGCTGCTGATGGTGTCATTGCTCAGCCAGTAGGCCGTCGGGGCCATGAACTCGGCCGCAGGGTTCCTGTCGAAGAGGTCATCGAGGTTCTGCAGAACGAGCTGATCGGCGTCCATCACCAGGACCCGCTGGATGGAAGGGTCAAAATGGTGAAGCTTAAAGGCGGCGAGCTTCAGCAGGCAACCCTGGTAGTACGCAATGGCGGTCGAGTGAAGAGGAAGCGGCGTGTCAGGCACGATGGTGATGTTGTGCGCGACGAGAGCTTCTCGCATGGCTGGCGAGATGCCGTCGGACACCATGGCGACGATGCGGTATCTCGTGCGGAGGACGTTGCGCAGGATATGGGCGTTGACGAGAACGGAGCAGGCATAGGTATCGTCGTGCGCGTAGAAGGCATAGACATTGGACTGTGTCTTGGTTCTGTACACGTTAATGCACCAGTTGTGCCACAACGTGCATGTGATTAGGGCGAGAACCAAGCATGATGTCAGGAACCTGATCAGATGCTTTGGCTGCCAATATCTGAAGCGCTTCGTGATTTTGCTGGACAACATGATTGGCATCAAGAATTGACAAAAAGAATGAGGAAGAAGAAGGGCCCTTTTCCCGTCTCATTCTCTCTCTCGCTCCCCTCCCTCCTTCTCATCCTCTCTCAAAAAGAATTCAGGTCGCAAAAAAAGGCTAGGAAACACTACGTGGACACGATACCGCGATCACTATTTAGGCTGATGATGTGGAAGCCAGGCTGCTTTGGCAGGGAGGAACGGCCACCTTGCTCGACTATGTACATACACATACATACACCCACTGTATGTATGTGTATGTACATGTCCGGGGCACAGACAGCCAGGATCTGAAACTTGACAATTGCAATGAAAGTTTACAGACGGGGAGCTTGGATCGAGGGTCCGGTTTTGCGTCTGGACCCCTCATGGGGAGCCCGCGATATTGCTGGTCGACATTTTTTGGTTGGTATCGACTCCATGCCGACGATGCCGCGAACTTAAATTGTCAAATGGCCCCCGCCGAAAAGGGGAGACGCGGGCCCACGATGATGAGCGTTGCGGGGTTTCTGATTTCTGTGGACAAAGAATAGAAGACGAAAAAGAAAAGCAAAAGAAGAGCCAGGCGGCATTTGGACCTTGTGGGATACAGGCCTGGGCTACGAGTCTGCTCTGCACGCGCCACGTGGCCGTCCCTCTACATACTCTCGCTCTCTCGCTCTCTCGCTCTCTCGCTCTCTCTCTCCATCTCTCTCTCTCTGTGTGTGTTATGTCTGTGATGATTGCTATCGATCTCACCCCTGTTTCATCGAGTTTCGTCAAGGTGGTCGACTTGTCGCTTGCGCCCTTAGCGTGTTCCTCCCTGCTCACGACACATCAGGGAATCGGCATGGCCGGCGTTGCGAGCGGACCGCGTCTGACGTCTTTAATGAGGTGAAATGACGAGACAAATTGCTTGTAATCTACAGATGAAGTTATATGTATGTATGTATGTATACATATGTACAAGAAAGTAAAATGAAATAATTACTAAATATATCTTTTCCGCTACTCGACTTTCCATCCCAACTTTAGACTCATCATTTTGACCAGCTCCACAACTTACAGTACACCCCTTGAATGATTTTACACATCTACATAACAGGGGGGATAGGCCAATCATATGCATCACGCTAACAAGGGGTACATTAGTATAACCTCTTTTATAGAGAGGGATAGGTAGCTATAGGTCCCTTGCCTATATGCACTAACCCCTGCTAACAGCCCCTGTAGTATCACGTGCCTATGATCGCTAAAGAGGGGGGCTTATGGGGCTTGTATCTGTGTAAAATCATTCAAGGGGTGCATTGTATGTACAGTACACCCCTTGAATGATTTTACACATCTATATGACAGGGGGGTTAGACCAATTAACTGTCACTTGCTAGCAGGGGGGGTACAGCGATATCACCTGTTTTATAGTGAGGGATAGGTAGCTATAGGTCCCTTGTCTATTTTACAGGGGCCCTAGCTAACAGCCCTAGAGGTATCACGTGTGCTCTGATCGCTAAAGAGGGGGGCTTGTGGGGCCTTGTACCGGTGTAAAATCATTCAAGGGGTGTATTGTAATGGATCCGAGGCCAACTCGACTCCTCCCCTGTCATGCATGTCAATGTCGGGTGCATCCCCTCGAGTGCGATAAGGTGCCAACCCGGTCACGGAACCCCACATCTGTACCAGTTCATGCAAGTACTTGCAGGATGAAGTAAAGGATTTAACCCTCCAACCCTCTCTCTGTCCAGTCAGGATCATGGTAGTCAGCACGGACGTTTGTGCAGAGTGACGTGACGGCCATGCCGGGAAGCGAGAGCCCTTCGAGTGGATTACCGTCGACGGCTGAGAATCTGAGACAGGTCACGTGGCCACGTCGTCCACGGCGCGGCCCGCCTTGCAGGTGAAGGCAACGCGAACGTGACGCATCCTGTGACCTGTCTCCATCTCCCTCTCTGTCAGATGTCTTGAACGACGCACCGCACAAACACTTTGCCTCCATCGCTCGGCTTTGTCCAAGTGGACCATGTTGAAGGAGATATGCCCCGGAAAACCACGGATCAAAGAATGGATGGACGGGAGCTTGGGATGACGACGGTTGGCATGCTACACAAGATGCAACTCTTTTGCCATCTAATCTCATGACCCACTGACCGCCGAATCTACCTAGACGCAAATGACATTCAACGAGAGACTAAACGTCGCCGCACAAACAAGCCGGAACGCTGCCGTTGTTGCCTATCGACTACACAATCAAAAGGCTAAAAGAACAAAAAAGTCTACCCTCCGCCATACGAGTCCTCCTCACCACTGGCCCCAGGGCCCGTGATGCTCTCGTGAACCGCACGCATGCTGCTTTGTGTCCCCTGCAGTGCATCGATCACAGCTCGCCGGCTCTCTACCCACGATAGTTGACGCCGTATATCTTAAACAGCCCCGGCTCGTCATCATCCCACACGATGCGGTGGCCATGACGCTGCCAGTTGGCTCTGCGAGGACCAGGACCAGCACCGGTGCCAAAACTGACGTAGCTGCCAGGCGTGTCGCTGCGGCGGAGAGTAAACGTCGCCCCGTTAGCCTGGTACTCGATAACAAATGCCTGTGCTTGGCCGACGTCGGCGGCTAGGCTACCGTTGGCAGAAATATAAGACTTGTCCGCGGCGGCTTGGAGGTAGAACGTGTTGCCGAAGCGATCACCCTGAACGGCCGCGTGGAGGATCCATCGCTGCTCGAGGCGCTCGTGGGACTTGGTCGCCTCGGTAGCAACGACGCCGCTGTGGCGACGGCTGGCGAGGCCTAGGCCGTTGCTTTCGATGGTGACGTAGCGACCCTCGGTGATGGCACCGCGGATCGGCTTGAAGCCGTTCTCGACCAGGGCGTCCATGTCCTGCTCGGCATTTTGCCTGCCGTACGGGACAGCCGGATAGTTGCCGTGGGCGAAGCCGTCTTTGCACCTGGCCGGGCCGACCCAGGGACCCGTGAGGGAGCCCAGCGACAGGTCTCCGCTCCAGTTGGTGTCGTTGCGCGGCTCTGGCGTGCGCACCGGGGTCAGCTGGGGCACCGAGTAGTCCGGGCTGTCAAAGTCAAAGGCGTTGACCATGTTGGTCATGTGTTGGCGGCGCCATGGCGTGATGATGCCCTCGGTGCTAACGGTCTTGTTGGTGTATCCGCTTGCGGTGGCCCAGGCCTCGATGAATAAGAGATCAGATGTGTGGTCGCCCGTCTCGGCAAAGACATGGCCGCCGCGTGTCCAGGGCGAGATGATGAATCGAGGAACTCGGGGTCCTGGACCGATGGGCACCAGCGCCTGCCGTCCGTCCTGGTCCTTTGCGCCAAAAGGATCGGCGATCCATTCGCCGGCAGCATCCCGGGGAGCAACGGGCGGAATGACGTGGTCTGCCCAGCCACCCTGTTCATCGTAGCTGATGATGAGAGCCGTCTCGTTGTACACGGGACTGTGGACGACGGCGTCGACAATCTTCTTTTGCAGCCAGGCGCCGTCAATGGGCATGTTGGGCGGGTGCTCGCTCTGCTCCTGCGGCCCGATGATCCAACTGACCTGCGGCAAGGTGCCGTTGGCGCAGGCGTCGTAAAAGGCCTGCAGGCCGGGAAACGAAATGCCATTGTCTCGCAGGACGTTGCCCTTCTTCGCATCCTGGTACTGCTTGAAGTAGGCGAGCATGTTGTCCTCGTAGTTGTCAAAATCCTGCCACACACGCCACGAGATGCCGGCGTCCTGCAGAGCCTCGGCCATGGTCTTCCACACAAAGGGGAAGCAATTGTTGCCGGGAGAGTCGCAGCCCGGACTGGCGCGGTTGGACAGAATGTTGCCTCCCTTGCCGTCAGGATTGGTCGGCGAGCCGGCGCTGTTGACGGTGCCGCTCATCCACATGACGCGATTGGGATCCGTGACGCCCAGGACACTCTGGTGGGAGTTGTCCATGATGGTCCAGCCCTCGGCAATGTCCCAATGCGTGGGTATGTCCTCTCTCCTGTAGTAGCCCATGCTGTAGTCCGTGTCATGGACCGCCCAGCCGTCCCCCCTCCCGTTGTTGTAGGCGCCGTGCATGGCATCCCAGTCGTTGGACCCGGCCGCCATGCATTGGGATGCTTCTTTCCAGTCACCACCGAGATAGTTGATGTGCCATGGCGAAAGGGTGCTGACGCCATTGTTTACTTTGCTCGTGCGTCTGTTGATTTTATTTGAGAGAAATTTAGAAAAAAAAAGTCACTCTAAAAAGCAAGAAAGGAGTCATTTTGTCTTGTGCTCACTGTCTCCAGACGGGTACACCGTCGTCGTTGACGTGGACGTTGGGATCGCCAAAGTTGCGCACACCAGCCATTGTGCCAAAGTACTACCGGCATTCAGCACCCAGCACCCGAAGCAGATGCAAAGATGAAGGATTTAGAGCATACATACATGGTCAAACGATCGGTTCTCCTGCATAAAGAGAATAATGTGCTTGATGTCCTTGAGGGACCCAGCCCGCACAGAGGCCGAGGCCGAAGCCATCAACGTGAGCGCAAGAGTCGAGTGCCGCATTTTGCCTTTGCTGGTATTCCAATCCAGTCCAGTACAGTCCTATCCAAGGGCCGTCTTGCATCATTAATACTTTCAGACGGCCCATGTTTCGCATGCTTCTCCCGGACTGCCCGTGGACAGACTGTTGAGGAGCTCTGCACGCCATGACCGGTGAGTTTTGTTTGCGACCATCTCGACAATGGTGGTACAGCAGAAGTCGTCAGTCGTGGGAGGTCATTTCCGTGCAGTCTCTCACACGTGCGTGGAGGATGCAACTCGAGAGGGTCACGGCGGTCGGTCTCGGGTGTTGGAGCTGGAGACGAACATGACCGGCATGTTACATGGTACATGGTCATCGTGAGCACAGAGAGGTGGTTGCGTAGGACAAGCATGACAAGAATGGGGGGGGGGGGTCATTGGGCCGTCTTTGTGCTCGGCCACGTGCCCGTCTCAACAGCCGTTGTTTTGTTCTTTTTAATTCTGCGCTTTATCTCCGACGGAACTCCGTATCATGCCAGGCCATCTGTGTACATACATACATACATACAACTTACATATCTCGGGGCCAACCCGCCCACCATAAGGATATACACCTAGCGTTGCGCTCTTGTAAAGTCCAAAGTCAACCAAAGCCATGATCAAATAGCAGCCATGTGGACGAGAATCTGTGTCCTGTCCATGTTCTTCTTCTTGGCCATCTACGTGACCATCCTGACGGACTCGGACGTCATGCCGATACAGTCTTGGTCCTGGCAGCATCAACCGCACCAATTGAACACTGAGAATGAGTCCTTCGCTTTACATCCAGAACAGCACATCTTCCGAAGTCCACGCACCATGGCGCTGCATTGGAACATCACCCGCGGGGCCCGCAGGCCAGACGGCGTCCTCAAACACGTCTACCTCATCAACGGTTTGTGTCCCCCCCCCCCCCCGTTCATTTCTCCCAGACCAGAACTTGAACTCAAAAGTTTCGCCAGGCCAGTTCCCGGGACCGACCGTGGAAGCCCGTTCGGGAGACGAGCTACACATATCAGTGTTCAACGGCATGGCTGATGCTGACGATGGCATCGCTATCCACTGGCACGGCATGACCATGAGAGGTTGGTGCGTGGGTGAAAGGCTCTCCCAAGTGTTTGATCTTTTTGCCGCTCATCAAAATACGTAGGCTCCAATGAGATGGACGGCGTCGTTGGCATCACGCAGTGCGCCGTCGCCCCCGGCCGCACATTTGTCTACAAATTCAGAATCGACCATCAGCAACACGGCACATTTTGGTATCATGCCCACTCGGCCGTTCAAAGAGCGGACGGCATGTACGGCGGGCTGGTGGTCCACAGACCGGTGGACAAACCCGGCCAGAGCGATATGTCGGTCCGGGGATACGACTCTGAGAAGCTGCTGCTGGTGGGCGACTGGTACCACAGGTCTGCAGAGAAGGTGCTGGCCGAGTACAAAGACTTTAGAAGCTTTGCGAGCGAGGTGAGAGATGGATTGGCCGAGTCTTTGCCCAGGCTTCTTCTTCTTCTTCTTCTTTTTTTTTTGCTAACCTGAGTAGCCCGTTCCGGACTCGCTGCTGATCAACGGGGCGGGCTCCTACAACTGCAGCAATGCCCGTCCGGGGAAACCAGTCGATTGTGTAGATACAGATGTTCCGGTGGTACACGTCCCAGGTGAAAGGACTCGACTGCGCATCGTCAACACCGGAGCAGCGGCCGGCTATTCGCTCCAGCTGGATAATGCGGCCATGCGGCTCGTCACCGTGGATGGCGGCGGGCCTGTGTCAGAGCCAGTGCCGGAGACGTCGACCATCGGTGTTTTGTATCCGGGGGAACGCATCGACGTCATCTTGGTACCCAGAGATGAGCAGCAGCAGCGGCAGCAGCAGCAGAGTTCAGCTTTCAAGATCGCGCTTGACCCCGAGTAAGAACTCTTTGTCTAGTCTCGCTTTTGACCTGGACATCCAGCTGATCTTGTAGACTGATGCCATTGATGAATCCTGCGCTTACTCGCGTGCAAAACTTTCCACTCCAGTGGACTCACTCACACGGCGGCAGCAGCAGCAGCAACAACAAGATGAAGAAGAAGAAAAGGCCAGCAGAAAGCCAGGAACTGGTCAGCGTCTTCAATTTGCAGAATGCACAAGGCCATCCGGTAGCTCTTGACACAGCGCCGCCAGACACCGCCCTGCTGTATACCAGCCTCGGCATCAACGCCTTCAAACACGACGAGCCATGGGGCGAGCTGAACCACACGTCGTGGGTGTGGCGAGACCCATACGCGAAGCCTCTGCTAGCCACGGACAAAAATGCCTGGCAGACCGGCACAGAGCAGGCCAACCCGCTCCGGACATTCAAGGTCCCATGGTTTGAGGCTGGCCGAAAGCGCTGGGTGGACTTGGTCGTCAACAACGTCGACGATAGGGGACATCCATTCCACCTGGTGAGTGGTCAGCCGCGTCCCTCCCACGAAATGTCAGCCAGCTCAACTACCAAGTAAACTAACTGATGTAGCATGGACATGACTTTTATGTGCTGCAATCGCGGCAGGACGAACTCGGCCGCGCATACAATCCGTATGAGCACCACGAGGCAGAGACTCCAGTCCACGTCAATACCAGCAACCCGTTGAGGAAGGATACTGTGTATATCAAGCCACGCGGATACGTCATTCTGCGCGTCCACCTAAACAATCCTGGACTGTGGCTTCTCCACTGCCATGTTCTCTGGCATCAGGCGGCTGGGATGGCAGCCGTGTTGCAAGTAGGCAACATCACAGACGCGACTGCTCGAAAGGCGGAGACTTCGTGTCAGCGACATGCTCGACTGCGAACCTTGACAGAAGGGAAGAGGTCTTGACGCTTGACTGTTGGCTCGAACATGATGCTTCCAAGGTTTTGAAGTGGGCGCGAGCTTAATTGGGATGCGATGGAGCCGTTGGAGTCTACAGCTCAGGCGAGGTATCAGACCCGAGCTCAGATGAGGCGAGGGTCGAAGCTGAGATGAGGAGAGGGTGTGGTGGGGCAAATGCTATAATCTAATTGGCTAATAAAAGTGGACCCCTGTATTTTTTTTTCACTTTATTTCTATATAAAAGTAATTTTTAAATAAAAATACCCTAACCCTAACCCTAACTCTAACCCTAACCTATATTTTACTAATTAAGAGACCCTTTACAGGGGGTTTTGCATAATTACTAACCCTAACCCTTATTTTATATAGAAAAATACCTCACTATAGACCCACTTTAAATTACAGAGGTCCACTTTTATTAGCCAATTAGATTGTAGCATTTGCCCCACCACACCCTCTCCTCATCTCAGCTTCGACCCTCGCCTCATCTGAGCTCGGGTCTGACACCTCGCCTCATCTACATACTCGAGCCGTTGATTGGACCCAGAATGGCGGGAAGGACCTTCGGGGTTCCGGACCCGCCCGGCCATCGGAGTCGCGGGGGGCCGAACATGTCGCACGGAATAATACAAGGGGATCTAACGTGTGTATGTACATACATTACTAATGTGATGTGCACATCCATTTTTTTTTTCATGTGCGATAGAAGAATTTCCACCTGAGCGACAGCGTCATCAACAGCATAGAATCCTGCCTTCTTCGGTCATCTCGTCGCTGCCAGGCCAGGGCTATGAACAAGACGCTATCCACCTGCGAGGACGGGCCAGAGCGTGTACAACAGCTGGACAAGCATGTCGCTGCAGCTGGATTCATGTCCAGTTCATGATTTGCTACAGAGGAGAAGAATCATTGACTGGATTGATCATGTCGTCACTTGCTGGCGCAGATGATAGTTTATGGTGCTGTTTAGATGGCATCATGGTGACTCCGTGACTCATTGTGACAAACACGCCTTTGAAACAGGACAACTGACGGGGCGGGCTTCGGCATGTGATTGGGATGGTGGTGCTGTGAATTTATTTCTATACTCTATACTATTTATTTACTTATACACACACACACACATACATACATACACATATTAATATTCTTCTCTTTCTCAAACCAGGTATATAGCAAGCTTCAGCAAAACAAAAATTGCAGCATAGTCAGTCATACAAAGACAGTCAGTCTACTTTGCCGGCCGTTTAATCGTGTACATGCCTCTAGAATCGTCTACCAGATAGTCTACAGTCTACAGCACATTGTATGCAGACACCAACCGCACAAAGCCACTTTTTTTTTTACCAACCAGCGCGCCAGTGCCGCTCGCCAAATGAAAGCAACACGTCGGCCCTTGCCACTACAAACTCGCCTCCACTTCCATGACCTGCTGAATCCCCTCCATGATGGTCTTGATGGCCGCGTCGTCGAGCCTCTTCAGCGGTCGACGGGGGTATCCGCCATAGCCGTAGTGTACCTGGATGGCCTGCTTGGTGCCGGCGATGGCGGCCTTGGTCAGCGGCCAGTCACCGCGGCTCAGAATCTTTTGCAGCGCGGCGGCCTCTTCCTTCTTGCCCTCGGCATACAGGTTCCAGACACGGGCGCAGACCTTGGGCATGACGTTGGCGCCGCCAGCAATGATGCCGCTGCCGCCGCTGGCCAGCGTTTGGAAGGTAAAGTCACACATGCCGCCAAAGGCCATGTACCCGGATCCCTCTTGGAAGGGCGTCTTGGCGTCGGTGCCGAGCGCGACGCGCGTCAGCTTGCCCGTGTTGCCGCAGGTGAATTTCGTGCCGACAATGTTGGGGTGCTGGCCTAGCTTGATGAGCACGTCGCTGTCGAGGTCGATGCCTGAGACGGCGCCAGGGTAGTTGTAGATGATGACGGGGAGGGGGCTCGCGTCGGCCACGGCGGTAAAGTACTTGACGACGGCCTCCTCGTCGATTTGGGCGCGGTAGTACGACGGCGGGAGCAGCAGCGTGTAGTCGGCACCGGCGTCAGCGGCCAGCCTGGTCAGCTCGAGTGTGCCGCGGACACTGCCCTCTGTTGCGCCCAAGATGATGGGCGTGGAGGTGAAGCCCGCTTCATCAAGGGCTTCGCGGGTGGCTTGCGTGACGGCGATCTTCTCCTCCCGGGTGCAGTGGACGGCCTCGCCGTTGGAGCCCATGACCACCAGACCGACTAGACCATCGCGGATAAGGCGCTGGGCGTGCTTCTTGATGGTTGGGATGTCGAGATCTTCAGTCTCGGGGTCAAAGAAGGTCATGGTGGGGGCATAGATGCCGCAGGGGAGAGCGCGTCGAGCCATGGCTGGTAGATTGTGTGTATGTTGGTAGGCGGTATGTGGTTTGCGGGTGGTTTGAGTGAGGTTCTTTTTTTTTTCCGCGTAGCAGAGCAAGTGAAGGACTGAAGGACAATGCTAGCGGGGGAGGTGCGCACGCAGTTATACCGTGGCGGGAATTGACACGAATCCGACTCTTCGGGGCATTCGGTACGCGGTTGATTTGTATTCAGCCGTGAGGGGTTGACGAGGTAGGAGTGACGTCGTATTCGCAATGCGGAGGGACGCCAGGACTGAAGGAGGTCTCTACTTTTGGCTTTTCTCTCTCTCTTGAATTCTCTCTCTTCTCTTTGGCCGTCCATTCATCCGGCTGCTAAAGTGAATGCGAAGTGTTCCCGTGAAGATGCAACTGGCCGTTGATACGTGGCGGGCGTCTAGTCCATCATTTCTGACCTGGTGTGGGGAGATGGTCCATGGTGAAGGAGCAGCGGGACCGGGGGAAGAGCGGACTGTGCGGGGATGGAGCCGACGGATGGAAAAGGGTGGATGCGATGCATTTTTACGAGTGGTGAGGCGTTAATGGTCCACCGGTTGGTTCCTATTGAGGCAAGATGCGGCGAACAAAGGTGGACAGAGGAGAGGATGTGAGGATGACGAGGACTTGGGGATTTGAGCTACTAGCATTTATCCACCAACCACAATGCGCGCCGGGGGTGAAGCGGACGGGTCGGAAGCGGTCGGTTGAGGATTGCCGGGGAGGACATGTGGCCATTGTTTGGCTGGAAATTGGATTGAGGCTGCATTGATGAAGAAGAAGAAGAAGGAGAAGAAGAAGATGATGATGGGCTATAGCCAAATGCTAAAGCACCGAGGACTCAAAGCAGACAGCTGTTGTTAGAGCGGCTAAAGGGCGTTGACAGCTGGCAGCAGTTGGCAGCAGGTGGCACATCCGGTTTCAACCGAGGCTACAGATAACATGAGGGTTGGTCAACTAGCTCACCTGAGAGTTGCTCCACTAAAAATAGCTAACCTGAGAGTTGCTAATACAATAGAATATATCACAGAACCCTAATCCTAGCCCTAACCCTAACCCTAGCCCTAACCCTAATCCTAACCAAAACCAACCCTAACTAACCCTAACCCTAACCGCTTTTTCTGCTAATTTATATCTATTTTTTTTGATTTTATATCTAATAAAATGCATTATATATGTGAGCGTGCAGATTGTGGCGCGTATGCGTGGGCATGCGTGGATTGTGTGGCGCGCACGCGTGGATTGTGGCGCGCGATGGCGCGCGATGAATGTGATTGGTACAGATAGCTTATTTTTAGTGGAGCAACTCTCAGGTGAGCTAGTTGACCAACCCTCATGTTATCTACCCCCTCGTTTCAACCCCACATGCCGCCTGACTGACCCCAGGGGCCAGCAACCCCAGCACCGTAATGTACATACACTCGAGCCCTTGAATGATTTTACAAAACGACTTTGCAGGGGGTAATCGGACCAATCAGCTAGCACACCAGTAATTACAATAACATAGGGAGTACATTAGTCCCTATTATTCTATAGGGAGGGAAAAGTACTTATAGGTCCCTTGCTATATTGCAGGGACCCCTGCTAACGGCTATGCTAGAGGTCACGTGTGCTCGGCTGCTAAGGTGGGGGGCTTGTACCTTTGTAAAATCATTCAAGGATTAGAGTGTAATGTCTGTGGATAATGCAGCTGCCCCTCAGTGCCCCTCAGTGCCCCAGCTCCTCGTCAAGCCCCCGAAGGACTGCCAATGCTGCCTCCGCCGGCCGCTGCACCGAGGCACATCACCGCCGCTCTTAAAAAAACATTAAAACAACACGACATGGCAACTCGACTCTCCAACGCACCTCCGTTGTGCTCCCACCTTTCCCTCTTTCCGCATACCCTCTCTAGCCATCAAAGGCTATTATCGTCGTCAAAATGGCAGCTCTCAATGTGCTCATGGTCAGTCCTCCATCCCACTCTCTTGTGTCCTGACTCCCCGAGTCCCCTTGGGAGTCGGGAACATCAACAGCAAACACCAACTGACCTCGCTCAGATCGGCACCGGCGAGTACACCACTGGCTTCGTCGGTGGCGGTGCCTCGGGGTCCGATAAAAAAGTCGGCGTCGTCGGCCTCACGCTTTTTGACCTGCGGCGACGCGGCAAGGTGGACAAGCTGAGCATGGTTGGTGTCAACGGAACCAAGTTTCCCGCCATTCGTGAGAATCCTCCTCCTCCCATTCCAGCCCATCATGATCATCGTGACCATGCTTCTCACACACCCGAAAGGCCAACACCTGCAACAAAACATCAGCCAAGTCTACAACGGCCTTGATACTTCATTCGAATCCTTCCCGGCCGACGACCAAAAGGACCCCGACGCCTACAAGTCCGCCATTGACGCTCTCCGACCCGGCGACGCCATCACCGTCTTCACTCCAGACTCGACGCACTACTCCATCGCACTCTACGCCATTGAGCGCGGCATCCACGTGCTACTCACCAAGCCCGCCGTCAAGCAGCTCGACCATCACCAGGAGCTGGTGCGGCGCGCACGCGAAAAGGGCGTGTACGTCTTTGTCGAGCACCACAAGCGCTTCGATCCGGCCTACTCGGACGCCCGCTTCCGCGCCCGCACCCTCGGCGACTTCAACTACTTTTACGGCTACATGTCGCAGCCCAAGTACCAGCTCGAGACCTTCAAGTCCTGGGCCGGCAAGGAATCCGACATCTCCTACTACCTCAACAGCCACCACGTCGACATCTGCGACTCCATGGTCCAGCAGCTGGGCTACCTGCCCGTAAAAGTATCCGCCTCCTCATCCAAGGGCATCGCCACCGACCTGGGCTGCGTGTCCGACACCGAAGACACCATCTCCCTGCTCGTCACCTGGGCGAGCACCAAGGATGCCGCCAAGCGCGCCGTCGCCGTCTACACCTCCTCCTGGACGGCCGCCCAACGCGCAGGCGTCCACACGAACCAGTACTTCCACTACCTGGCCTCGGGGGGCGAGATCCGCGTCGACCAGGCCCATCGCGGCTACGACGTCGCCGACGACCAGGCCGGTCAGATCCAGTGGATCAATCCCTTTTACATGCGGTACGCGCCCGACGAGGACGGCAACTTTAACGGCCAAACGGGCTACGGCTACGTTTCCCTGGAGAAATTCGTCGACGGCTGCCGGGCCGTCAATGGCGGGATGCCGCTTGAGGACCTGGACAAGAAGGGACTGCCAACGCTGCAGAATACCATTGCCACGACGGCCATTTTGGAGGCGGGGCGGAGGAGCATTGACGAGGGGCGCGAGGTTGGCATTGTGGTGGAGGATGGTGTGTGGAAGTTGGTTTAAGTTTTTCTAGGTTTTTTTTTTAGTCAGCCATGAAAATTTAATCAAATTCTTGCTCAAATCTGTCCTCAAATCCAACAAGACTGCGCATGCACACTAGTCGATGTATACCATTTATACATTTATACCCAAGCGCTGCTAAGGTGGTCCGCCTCAAAGTGGAGACACATCCATGACTTTTTTAAAAATTCATCACCACCAACCTCACCTCTTTATCCTGCTCCTGACTCCTGACTCCTAACTCCTGACTCCTCACTCACTCGCTCACTCGCTCACTTCCTCACTTACTGACACCCTCCTCCACCACCCCGCAGCCATGCCCAACCCCAACCCCGACCCCGACCCCGACCCCAATGCCAACCCCAATACTAATACCGACCCCGACCCCGACCCTGATGCCTACACCATCACGACCCCCCTCCCCTCCCTCTCCACCCTCCTCACCTCCCTCAAGCGCTCAACCCTCACCCTCCACAACCGCCTCACATCCATCCACTCCGACGCCCAATTTGTCCTCCGCGCCGCCTCATCGCCCTCGCTGCTCCGCCCTCCCTCCCCCGGCCACGGACCCGGCCCCGGCACCCCCCGTCCGCTCATTGCCAACGAGCGCTGCGGAAGCTGGTACGTCCCGCCGGAGCATAAGCGCGGGTCAGCCTACTTTAAGAGCACGGATGGGCATGAGCGG
This sequence comes from Claviceps digitariae, assembly GCA_018360205.1. Classification (NCBI taxonomy): domain Eukaryota; kingdom Fungi; phylum Ascomycota; class Sordariomycetes; order Hypocreales; family Clavicipitaceae; genus Claviceps; species Claviceps digitariae. The sequence goes on from SRPT01000111.1 coordinate 37,686, forward strand.
GCGTGGAAGTTTAGCACGAGGCGGCTGAATATGCACTTGGTGGATATGATAGAGGAGAATGATGGGTGGGTTTGAAGAGGATGATTTTTTTTTTCTTTCTTTCTTTCTTTTTTCTTTTTTTTCTTTCTTCCTCTTCTTCTTTTTTTTTCTCCTCTTTTCTTTTTACATCTTTATATATTTATCATTTCTTCATAACCCTCACCTGTCTCCTCATCCGCAAGTCAACAACCCTCCACTAACAAACCCAGTGTCATCATCGTGGACTCGACCCGACGCGGAAAACGTATCTTCCCCCCCTCCCCCCCCCCCCCCCCCCCCCCCCCCCCGTTCTTCTTATTTCCTATTTCTCATTCATCCCAGGCATGCCCGACGCCCTCTCCACCACCATCCCCATCTGGTGCACCGTCCTCAACAACCTCCTCCTCCCCACGCATCCTCTCTCCACGCAGCTCTTCCTCCCCCCGCACCTGCTCCCCTCGACGCACGCCCAAATCACGGCCCTGATCCCCTCGTTTGTCCGCTCCCTGCGCGAGCTAAACCTGTCTGCCTTGCCGGTCCTCACCAAGCCGCTCCGTCCGTTTTGGATCACCCAGGATTCAACCCTCTTGCCAGCTCCGTCCTCCCCGTCCTCCTCCTCCTCCTCTTCCTCCTCCGATGACGATGATGATGATGACCACCACCACCACCACCACCAACAGGGCATCATCTTCCACGACTACCGCCCCGTCATCTGCCTAACCGCCTCCCGCCGCGTCCTCACCAGCGAAACCACCTCCGACGGCTACATCCAAGGCGCGGCAGACGACCCCGAAAACTGGGCCTGCGGACTCACCCCCCCCCTCTTCTGGCACCATCTCCATGCCCTGCTCTCCGCCCCGGACGCCCACCTCCCCGACCTGATAGCCTCGCTGCTCCAAACACCCAACACAGAACCGCACCTCCAGACCGCGACCCCAACACCGTCTCCCGTCCAACTCACCCCCGTCATCAGCATATCCTCCCTCCCGCTGCCTCCGCCTCCGCATCCCCCCGACCAACACCCCCCCGTCTGCCACGTCCTCCTAACCGAGCAACCCACCCCTCCCGACACTTGGGTCCAATCCCCCACCTCCATGCTCGTCGGACTAGGCAAGCACAAGACCGGCAGCCGAAACCTACGGCTCGCCCTCCCCCACATCTGTGCCTTTGTGAGCGCCTTCCTGCAGCGGGGACACCCACCCGCCCGGGAGGACCCAGACACGCAACACCACCACACGCGAGACAAACAAGTCGTTGTGGCGTGCCCGTCCGGACGAGACACCTCGGTGGGCACGGCGCTCGCCCTGTCCTGCTACCTGTTTGATGAGCAGGGCCGGTTCCGTGTGCCGGATGCCCGGCTTGGCTTTACGAAATCACAAGTCAAGGCGAAGCTGGCCAGTATCATGACGGCGTATCCGGCGGGCAATCCCAGCCGCCAGACGTTGCAGAGCGTGAATAGCTTCTTGATGGATTGGACAAGATGATGGAATCCCACTGCTGCACCGGACACACTACAAAATATTAGCATCAAAAGACATGCGACGTGCGTGTGCGTGTATATGTGTGTGTGTGTGTGTGTGTGTGTGTGTTGAAACACGAATTCAAAGTTCATCATTATTTTAAAAACTGAATGCGAGCAAGTACATCATCATCATGTATAATTTCGTCAAAGCAAACCCACATCTTAGCCCATCCGTATCATCCGTAACATCCATAGCATTCAGCCCCCCAAGCTACGTCTCTTCATGCCAGCTTAGTCTAAGTCAACAGTCAAAGAAAAAAAAGGAGACCCTCTCAACTGGTAACATGACATTCTAAAAGCCGGCTTCATGGCTCAAGGCATTTCAGGAAGTTGGGAAACTCGCTCCACTCATTCATGATGGCCACGGCACCCGACTTTCTCAGGATCTCCCACATCTCCACCTTCTTCTCCTCGGCATAGGGACCAACATAGCCAATCGTCCTGATGCCGGCCTTGCTGGCGCTCAGCGTACCGCTCTTGCTATCTTCAACGGCCAGAGTCTCGCCCGGTCTCTTGCCCAGTGTCTTAAGCGCGTGCAAGTAAATGGCAGGGTCAGGCTTGCTGGTGGGCTTCTTCAGGCTAGTCGCCGCCGAGTAGACGAGGTCCTCCCCGTCGGGACCCTTGAAGAAGTGGCTGATGCCAACTTTTTCCAGCGAAACCTTGACACGGCGCAGGGCAGAAGACGACACGACGGCAAGCTGATACTTGTTCAGGGCAGCCACCTCCTGCAGCTGCTCAATCACCCCGGGGCAGGGCTTCAGCGAAGCCTCAAGCTTGGCAATGACGGCATCTTCCTCCATGAGAACATACTTTTCCATGTCTTTCGAAGATATTTTAATGTCATTCTGCTGCTGCAGGGTCGTCAACATGCCGCGGAAGTTCTGGCCAACGAATTCCGTAATGAGGGACTCCCCGGTAAATGTCTTTTCGATGCCGCGTTCAGCGCAGATCTGGTTGATGAGATCGGCACATGCCTCAAAAGCCAGTTCCTCGGAGAGGACGAGGGTGTTGTCACAATCAAACAGCAACGTGGTGATCTAGTTGTATGCCATCATCATCATCGTCGTCATCGCACGTTAGCCCATCTGGTTTTGATGAAGAAGTGGGAGCAGTTCGTTGGTTTGGGGGTGGGGGGAGGGGGGGCTGGGGCCTGGTGTTGGTGGGTGCTGAATCCTGATGCAGAGCCAAAAGCGAGGTGGTGGTGTGACTGGTGACTGGCGTGAGTAATAATTTGGGTATATATGTACTGACCATTTTGACGACTTGGTTCGTAGACGCAAATGAGGGCAATTCGAGCTTGGGATTACTGAGGGCGTCAGATGGGGGAAGCGTTGTATAAAAAGGACAGCCTGGGGGGTTTATACGTCCAAGTCAGGGCAGACACGAGTGTGATGTGACGTTGAAAGAGGTGGATCTGAGCATCTCTCTCAACAGAGGGGGAGGGGGGAAAGAAGGGTTGGTCTGGGCTGTTCTGATCTGGGCTGGTAACACCGAGCCCACTCCAAGCTTCCGGTGCCTCTTTCCTCGTCCCACGGATTGACAACTGAAGGCTTGTACATGTACTTTGTGCACACCTGGTTATCAAGCCAAGTCACGACCTCAGGAACCTAGGTCCTAGTACGCAGTACTTGGGATATGCAAAGCCAAACAATCTTGCCTAACATCCGTATCCGCCATGCCGAAAAAATACCTCAACGCACCAAAGCCACCACGCGCCCTCCGTCTGGTGACTGGACGGACATTGGACCTTGGACTCGTGAAGACTAGACCTGTACTCCTCTCCTCTCCTGCTCCTGCCAAGTTGCTAACCCCTCCTCGCTCCTTCCTCGCCCCATTCCCCCTTCTTCCCGGACCCCCTCGTGCCTCCATGGGCGGCTCCTTCCTCACCCCGCCAAGCGCCCTTAAGCACCACAAACACCCCAGCCCGCACATACGCGCCCTGGCGATGGCGAAGCGGGCGTCATCGCGCGATGACATGAATGATGAGCCAAGTACTAAGTAAATACAACCTAGTTACCTACTTTACTTAGGCTGGTCCTTTAGCAGCCGTCTGGTCCGCTACTAAGCACTCGTGTTCATCATTGGCATTCAATGTTGAGCAGACTGCAACTAGAGCATTTGCCCCACCTGCATGTGCATCTCACGCGTGCTCTCTGTCCGCTGTGGTCCGCTGTGGTCCGCTCTGGTCCGCTCTGTTCTAATGACTTCATGTCGCTCGCTGTCGAGCTGCACAAATGTCTGGTCGATATCAGACACGCGCTTGGCGCCATTGCCTTGGCTTTTTTGGTGCAAACCGGCCCATTCACGTGTCCACTGTCACTGTCACCACTGCGCTGTCACTGACCGCCGTCCACCACCAGACCCAACTTGTTTGATCGAATGGCTGCCACGTGCCGGCGTGCTTGTATTTATGATGGCTCGTGGCTTGAACCTAGATACGAAGAACACAACCAGGGAGAACAACACACCACAGAGAATGCGCTTCGCTAGCAATCAAGATATAAATTAGTGCTACAAACCTCTCCGTAATTCATTCCTTCATCATCGTCGTACAGCTGAGCGGACTTGGTTCGAAATTCCACGTCCTATCAAATGCTAGTTTGTGCGTTGCCCTCTCGTCCACCGCTAGCTATTGTTTGCCTCGAATCGGGAGGCCGTAGTTCGAAATGGAAAAAAGATGACACCCCAACGCCCTTTGTAGTCCCCCAGAGATTCCTTTATTCCATGTTTTTTTTTTGTTTTTGATTTTTCTGTTGGACAAGCATATGCCAATTGTCTGTATGTGCCCGTCACTGCTGGCCAAACCAACCCAGTACTCTACCGTGTGCCGGTAAAAAAAAAATCAAAACTCGGAGAGCCTCACAGAATTTCCCTCAATTTCTGCTTCTGCAGCGTCGTTAAGCTATGCGGAAATTCCACTTTGTACTTTATGACAAAGTCGCCCCTTTGTCCGACCTTTTTCGACAAGGGCATTCCCAGCCCGGGATACCGTTCTTCGCTTCCGGGTTGTGTAGGTCCGCTCTTCTCGATATTGATCTGCTTGCCCTCGATCGTAGTGACGGTCCTTCTCCAGCCCGTCAAGGCTTCTTTGAGATCGAGGACGACGGTGTGGATAAGATCGTTGTCTTCTCGCTTAAAGAGAGGATGTTCTTTCTACGGGTAGTGTTAGCATGTGTTTTTTTTGTTTTTTTTTTTTAAAAAAAAAGAAGGAAAAAGAAAGATAAGGAAAAAAAAATTACACACCTCTTCCACAATAAAGTGCAAGTCTTGACGGCCACCCTCAACTTGGTCGCCAACTCCTTTAAACTTAATCTTGGACCCCTTCTTCAGACCCGGCTTGATGGGCACCTCCAGGATCTGGTCCGTCTGTATTCGCTTGCCGTTTTCGTCAAACGTCTTGCGCTTAATCTTCATCTTCTTGGTGACACCGTTGAAGAGTTCCTCCAGCGTCAACGGCAGCGCCTTGTCTACCGTAGCAATCTCGGGCATCTGCTCCCGATCTTTTGGCTCGCCCGCGAACCCAGACGACCTCATCTTCGTGCGTCCGGATCGGCTACCGCCGGCGCCGCCACCGAAAGAGGAGAAGACGTTTCCAAAATCGTCGTCGGCGCCGTGCATGCCACCAGCTCCCCCGCTTTGCTGGCGCATGAATTCCGAAAAGATGTCTTCTGGGTTGTTGAAGCTGAAACCGCCGCCAGGTCCGCCGCCGGTGCTGAAATGGAATGTTCGAGTACCGCCTCCTCCAGGCATGCCACCACTGCCAAAGTCGAATCCACTAAATCCACCAGGCATGCCACCGCCAGGGAAGCCGCCAGCACCTGCACCAGTATCTGGTGGGGGTGCCCGCCCTCCACCTCGCAGGAGGAATTCAAGTCCATATTGGTCGTAGACTTTGCGTTTTTCGGGATCCGACAGGATTTCATACGCCTGCGAGCATTCTTTGAACTTTTCTGAGGCGTTGGGGTTGTCCTTGTTCTTGTCGGGGTGCCACTTCAATGCTGCTTTCCTATCAGGGGGGTGTCAGTGGATTTCTTTTCTTTTCTTTTTTTTTTCCTTTTCTCACACCCGACACCATTTCATCAAGTTTCACATCACATCAAAGCTAGCAAGGTAACCAACCCAACTCTTACATGACATCAAAACGTGATCAACCCAAAAAAAAGATCAAACATACCTGTACCCCTTCTTTATTTCATCCTGCGACGCATCAGGCTTGACACCCAGCGTATTGTACAGCTGCGACTCCTTGACCATCTTTGCGCGCACTGTGCCAATACGAGAACGTGGGCAGGCTGTCGCGTAAAGTGTCTACTGTCTTGGCCGGCCCGACCAGTCCAAGCCGAAGCGCAAGATGTGCAAAACCAAAAAGAAGTAAAGAAAAAAAAAAACCGAATCCGCGAAAGAAGTTCGGTGTGATGAGCGGGCGAGATGAGAGTCACGAATGAGCAGGAAGATGACAAGAAGGGAAAGCAAAAGTTCAAAAGGTTGCGTGCGTGCGAGTGTGCGAGTGTGCGTGCTTGCTGCGTGCGTGCGTGTGAGGAAGAGAGGAAAGAGAGAGAACAGGAAAAGAAAAGGGAAGAAAAAGGTCAGGTCAGGTCTGTCAGTCAAACTGTGGTGGTGGTGGTAGTTGGGAGCGAGCTCTCAGCAGAGCGGCCCAGTCAGTGCCTGCTCGAGCGCTGCTTGTCATGTGGGGGGTTTCAGCATCAGATGAGATCAGACGGGTCTAGCACCTTGTGGAAGCTTCGATGTCGCTGCGTGCGGCCGTCTACGTCTACTTAGGTAGGTACGTCGCTGGTCGGGGAATGAATTGGGGCTATGACGCAACACGGCGGGGAGCCACGGGCGGACTGTGGACTGACTGGGAGAGCTCAGAGCTCTGGCCTCATGCAGCGGTTAGACACGGGTTGTTTATCACAAAATAAATAAAATAAACGAAGGATGATATAAATAAAATTAAAAGAGAGAAAAAAAAAAGATAAAAATACATAGATAAACATTGGGTTGCAAATGCAAAGAGCCACGCAAAAGCCGTTGGGAAGCTGCCTGTCTGCCTGTCCGCTGCAACCAGCCAGAGCGCAACCGCCGCCAACAGGAGACTTGCTATTCAGGCAGCACTTTAGCTAGATTCGGTTTAGCGAATAGACTATCTAAACTTCCCTACCTAATTTTCATGCCTGCATCACGACAAAGAGACGTGTCAGTTTGTAAGTAACAGTCCTTGCAGACTGCAGGTCGCCATGCCAGCCGTAGTCGTGGTGTTTTTTCACCGCATCAAAGTCAAGACGTGGTCGCACACGGAAGAACACCACGGGTTGCCTGGCCAGTCGGTGTGGAGGAAGTCTGACGTCTTGAAAAGAAGAAAAACCATATATAAGGACATTCGAGGGACGTTCGCGGATCGACAGGTAGATATGCATCCAGAGGACGAGAATAATGGCGCCTATAAAGACATCGAGGATCCACTAGTCGGGGCATTTCCCTTGTACTTTGGTGTTTCGCAATCATACACATCCATCGCATCTTCGTGTCTACCATTGGCGGCGCGCAAGGTCCTTCTCGACATGGTAGGCAGTCTCGGTCGTCTTCACTGCTTGATGGCGATGTGTAGGACGCACACGGGCTAAACAGCAAAGGACATGCCTCTCAGGATGAGCACATGGCTTGGTCGATTTCCACTCAGGTAAAACAGCTCAATGCTTTTTTTTCAGGCGTGTTCGCAACGTAGAAGCTGTTTACTTATGGGCAAAACCCAAGGACGAGCTGGTGTGTACCTAGATAGCCTGTGTTGTAAAAGTTGCGGTAGCCGGCCATGTCGAAGGTGACGCTGCTCTTTGCAGATCCAGGGCCTGAAGAATGCGTGAGAAATCCAAGTAGCCACTGCTGACCATCAACTGACGTGAATTGAGAAACCGGATTGCCGTAGGCCTGTGCCCGTGTGTGTTTGCGCGTGTTTCTGGATGATCTTATATACACGGAGGTGAAAACGAGGGGATAGATGAAGTGAGAATACAAGGGGGATATATATGCATACATTACATGGAATGTTGTCGAGCCAAAGAACAAGCAGGACAACAAATGTACGTATTCAAGATCTTGCTACTAAACAGGAAAAAAAAAATTCTTTATCAGATACATGTAGCTTAATAGCTATGAAAGATGAAAAAAGATCAAATGTACTGTTATACATGTAAATTTGCTATACTTGTGCGTACTATCCCCGCTTATGTACAAATGTACATACATATGTATGTACGCACGTGTCATCTCCGAAGGACGACACGCCAGTCACGGGCTATCCTGCCTCTTGACAAATTTCGAGTCTGCAGATACCAGGCTGGAAAATTTACAAACAGGCCTTAAGAAATTATCGAGGCCTTGGCACGTACAACAGGCTGAATTGCGGCAAACTACGGCGTAAAATAATCAAAAATAAACAAATAGAGATGTAGATAGAGTTCGGGTCAGGCTGGTGCTCGCGCGACCAGTCCAACAAGCGACGCCCAGTGTAAGTAAATGGCTTCTAGAGACGCGCCGGCGCTGTCTACAAGCAAAAATAAAAAAAAATGGGGGAGGGGAAAATGTGTACGGCCACGTGCCCAGATGCCAAGAGCCAGGCTCTTTTACGGCGCGCCAACTTGATCCACTTGGGGTTCCTACACAGTTGCTCAACAAACATTTTGGGACACCGATTTTGGTCCGATTTTGGTCCGGTGATCGGGCCAAAAAAGAGAGAGAGAGAAAAAAAAAAGGAAGGAAGAGAGGAGAAAAAAAAGGTCCCGTCTTCGGATTTGGCTGCGAACCCCTGTAAAGCATAAAATAAAAAGTGAGCGAGCTGTGGGGGAAGAGCTGTTTTATGGAGACAATGGGCCTTTGTCTTGCTGTCAAATTCATGGATTCGATTCCATGGACTCCATGCCAAGAGCAAGGAAGTGTCAACTGCGACTGCGAAGCCTGGGGAAATCCGGGGTAGACCATTGCCAACATCGGGTACCGTCGTATTGGAAAAGACAAGTTCGGGCATAACCCTTTCCCCTCACTTGTTGTCGTTCATCTCATGATTGATGGCCAAATCCACTGCCTCCGCAACTACATCGACCACATGGCCTGTTGAATGCGGGCTAATGCTGCGGCACCTACGCCATCTGCGCTTGTTCCTCAAGACAAAGACATGTCATGATGCCGCCATTGCAGCCCTCGGCCGGGATGGGCTGACAGAGCTGGTGCCAAGTGGTCCGTCTGTTGAGTGCCATGTCAGCACCGACGTTGCAGCAGGCGCCTTCTCGCCAGTGTCCTATGTTGCACATCCATCTTACTGCTTTTCGTCTTACTGCTCTTGGAACACAAAATGATTGATTGAATCGCAATACCCATTCAGCTTTGGAGCCGTACAATAAAACATGTCTTCCATATGAATCCTTGAATATCAATCTTCTGCCATCTCTGTCCTGCGCTAACGTGGGTCAGAGGGTGAAGTGGCGGCCGGGATGAGAATGTGGGTGTGCAGCAGACGGGGTGGCTGTTGTTTCTCCACGTCTTCTTATTGTGTTGTGTGTTTTTTTCTCGGTGCTCGCCATCTACCAACCGATCAGATTTCAGTCATTCCCTTGCTGTTCTCTGATCCTTCTGCGGATCGGCCTCGCCCAGGCGTCAGTCACAAGACATATGGCTGCATGGAGTCTACACTCTCTTGTGGTCCCGGCTATATATTGTCTGCGTGCCCTGGATGTAGCATTTTTCTGCCTTGCTGCTGCTGCTGCTGATTCATCTTGTTTTCTTCATATCACTCATATTGGCCAACCTGGAACATAGTAGACACATCGCTGCCCAGTGCAATAGCGCTCTTCATTAACATCCCGCGTCGTCCACGCCATCTATTCCTCTCGTCAAACCCTCGAAATGGATTCGCAAAAAAGCGAACCAGCCGACCCCTTGGCTGTCGGTATTATCGCTACTGCTAAACAGTCCTTCCGTGACCTATTCATCTGGCGCCAACGAGTCGTTCTCTCCAACGACTATGGCGAAACTCGCTGCGAGTGGCGAGAGCCTGATCGCTTCGTCAACCCATTCAGACTTTTTGCACAGTTGTCGGCCAAAAACTGGCTCTTCTTCATCGTCGGTTTCTTATCGTGGACGGCCGATGCATTCGACTTCCACGCGCTGTCCATTCAGACCACAAAACTGGCAGACTACTATGGCCGTTCCAAGACTGATGTCACCACTGCCATCACCTTGACACTGTTGCTCCGTTCTGTTGGAGCTGCCATGTTTGGCCTGGCAGGCGACAAATGGGGCCGGAAATGGCCCATGGTTGCCAACATGTTGATTCTAGGTCTTCTCCAGGTGGCGACGATTTATAGTTCCACCTTTTCCCAATTCTTGGCTGTCCGGAGCCTATTCGGACTGTTCATGGGAGGTGTCTATGGGAATGCTGTTGCCATGGCTCTCGAGCAGTGCCCGTACGTGAATTTCTATTGGAAAATCTTTTGGGCGCCCCTGACACGCGACGAACGCTAACCTGATTCCCTCTTTTTTTCCTTCTCTCTTTTTATTTTTGCTCAGATCAAACGCTCGTGGCTTGATGTCGGGTATTTTGCAGCAAGGATATTCCTTTGGGTACGTCTTGGCGGCGTGCGCTAACCTTGGCGTTGGAGGTGCCACGGATACATGGAGGACTGTTTTCTGGATTGCCGGTAAGTCGTGATATCAGCTGCCTTTCTCCTCCCTTTAACCTTGTGTGTCTCTTAATTTGCGGTTGCATTAACCCTTTTTTTTCTTCCTTGTTTTCCCTTTCCATAGCTGGTTTCTCCATTGCTGTTGGCCTCGTCCGCATTCTGTTTCCGGAATCGCAACAATTCCTCGACGCCAAAGCCCGTGGCAAAAAGACAAGTAGTCCCGGCGCCTTTTGGCGTGAAACCAGGACCATGCTTGCAAAGGAGTGGAAGATGTGTGTATACTGTACCATTCTGATGACATGGTTCAATTACTACTCCCACACTTCCCAGGACTCTTACACGACCTTCATGCTCGCGCAGAAGGAGCTCAAGAATGCCGGAGCATCCAGGGCGTCTATCCTGATGAAAGTTGGCGCCTGCGTGGGAGGGACCATTATCGGCTATCTGTCACAGTTTTTTGGTCGACGACGCACCATCATCTGCTCGGCTCTGATATCCGCCGTCATGATTCCAGCATGGGTCCTACCCCAGGGCGAGCGTGCACTGAGTGTCACTGGCTTTTTCATGCAATTCTTTGTCCAAGGGGCCTGGGGTGTGATTCCCATTCACTTGAACGAGCTTTCTCCGGTCGCCTTCCGATCCACCTTTCCTGGCGTCACGTATCAACTTGGCAACATGATCTCGTCGCCGTCTGCTCAGATTGTCAATGCCATTGCGGAGAATACCTTTCTTCGACTGCCCAATGGGCACAAGGTAGAGGCATATGGCCCTGTGATGGGTGTAGCTACCGCCATCATCGCCCTTGGCATTGTCTTGACCACCATGATCGGTCCAGAGAGAAGAGGGCGCGAGTTTGAGCATAAAGTCGCCGGCATGGATGGTGATGTGTCGTGTCCCAAGGCTTTGGAAGTCGAAGACGAAGAGAAGGGCAGGGTGGAGGTGCAAGAAACAAAGTGATGATGAAAAAATGATGAGATGACGAGCATTGCGTAGCCAGCGCTAGATGCATCCATGAATGATTCAATGAGAAACGGGCTTTTTCTTCTTCACTTGTCCCTATCATGAGAGATTCACACTCATTTCTCTGATATCATATGTATATGCAAGTTTTCTTCCCCAGCTTTGCCATTTTCGCCAGTTTTGCGAATCACGCAGCTGTCCGACAGTCGTGCACAGTGCCGACTCGGAAGCAATCTATTACATCTAGTAATGGTGCATGATATATATTCTATCTAGTGAAGGACACTCTAGCTACCTAAAATGTATATAGTGGGTGTCTTAGGCAAGATGCCTGAGATATAAGGCTAGATACTAGGGCACTATATCTAAGGGTTCCAATAAGGGGAACATTAAAGGGTTTGTAGTGCGCAATACCTTCTCTATAGCTAAACCACTAGCCTATACTAAATATATATAAAATCTATTCTTAAAAGAGTGTAAAAGAATGTAAAAGACTCGCTTAAAAGAGGTAAAAAGGATGTGTTAAAAATCTAAGAAAATGCAGCATATAGAAGGTTGTGCTTCTAAGCGTGTAAAGAGAATAAGCAGTAATAGTAGCTAATACTTAGAGAAGAAAAATAGTGTGTGGAACACATAGAAAAAGGTCTGATTAGATGATATATGCGATTTTGGTGGCTTTTCCACTAATTCATCATGAGGTTCAGACTTAATAAGGTCTGCCAAGGCGGCGGGTTATTAGTCTGTATCTAGGGATATGCCTGCTAAGGCTATATCTAATAGTAAAGTAATTATCCTCCTGCCTTTTTCTATAAAGGCTAGATTAATAAGTTTAGTAACGAATTTAATGTCTTCCTTATTATAAATAGTGTAATTAGATGCTTCCTAAAAGTATATATTATAAGCCTTAATAATATAATTATTCTTAGGAAGCTACACTTTAAATAAATAATATTTAGAACCTTTTATACCTATAAGGCAGCCCTTTTTAGCCTAGGGGGCTATCTTTATAGTATATATATGCCTTTCTTTAGGAATTTATATATATATAATATATCCCTAAGTTTAGAGATTTTAAATAAATACCTTATTATTTAAACTAACCTTATTAAATAATACTTATTATAGTAATTTACTACTAGTGCTATTTATTAGTAATAGATTTATAATCTTAATAGTATACTTTATTATATATAGCTATAAAATATTAGAAAGCTTAGCACTAATTATAAAAGTATATACTATCTCTATAAGGGTTTTTCTAGCCCTTTTAATAATGCCTTAATATGCTAGAATATAGAGAGCTTTAGTATATAAAATAATGCCTTTCTTATAGTAGTAGCTAGTAAATTTTTTGCCTAAGAATTCTATAGTATTATTAGTATAAAAGCACTTAATAGTAAAGCTACTATTTATATTTTTTATAGTAATTTACTAAACCTTTATAGCTTTCTATAAATTCTTATAACTTATAGTTAGAATTACTTAGTAAAAATAGGTATATATATTAATTATATATAAAGTGTAGTTCTTTCTACTAAACCCCTTTAGTTTATATATAATATAATTCTAAAAAATATAGAATAAAAAAGATTAAGTGTTAATCTAAAGCTTATAGTAAATAATTTAATTAGCTTTTATAAAATAGTAAGCCTTATAATAAAAGTTATAAAGAGAAATAGAATTAATAGAGATACTAGCCTCTTTATATATATATAGAATATAATTCTTTTCTATATGCCTAAGTCTCTTATATAAAAGGCTATATTCTATATTCTTTATAATAGCTTTTATAGGCAAAGCTATAAAGTTAAAGTAAGGCTCCTCCTTATGTAAATTTAGAACTATAATATTAAAGGCTTAATAAAAAGAAGCAACTCTTTAATAAGAAGACTTTATAATTAAATAGTTTAAAGAGCTATTTATAATAATACTAGCTTTCTAAAGAAAGCTAGAAGAAATTATATTAACTTTAGCTTTAGGGGTAAGCTATATATTTAGTAGTTTAAAATAGCCCCTTACTATAGGTATTTTTACTATTTTAATACCTTTTATTATAAGTAGTTAACTATTACTTATAGTTATTAGTCTAACTACTATATTTATATTAAGATATATAAACTACTTTATTAAATTAAATATATAGTTACTATAGCTTATATTTAGTATATAATTAGTTCTTTTAAGTTAATTAAAGTTAGTAGCCACTATATAAGCATTATTAGCACTTATAGTTATACTATTAAAGGTATTTCTAGCTTATATAATATCCGCTAAAGCTATACTCTTAGGCTTAGTTTTTTAAGCCTTTTTTTTACTTTCTTTAATATAGTTAGGTATCTTCTTAGAATATAGCTTCTAGCAAAACTTAGGCTTATAGCCTTAATAGCCTACCTTAATAGTATAACTATATTTTAATATAGTTTTAATTATAGTAAATAAGGTTTTCTTTATTATAAAGTTAGACTTTTGCTTTATTATAGGCTTATTAAACTTATAAGTAAGATATTTTAGTATCTCTTTTTTTTTTAATCTATTAGTAGTATAGCCCTAAATCTTCTATATATTATATATATTAAGTATAGAGCCTTTTATAGTATAGAGTGTTTATATAACCTATATAATATTAGGTAATTTTATAATATTAGTAATTTACTACTAAATATTTTAGTAATAATTAAGCTAGACCCTTATTATTAAGTAATCTGCCTATCTTAATTAAAAAAATATATTTAAAAGCTTAATAATTATAATATTAGCTTAAAAGCTATAGTTATTATAAATAAAAGCTATAAAGTTTATTATATAGCCCTTATAATTCTATCCTACTCTAAGGATATTTTTCTATATATATATAGATAGTATTTACTATATTAAGTGTGTTAATAAAGCATACTTTTAATTAGTCTATACTAACTAAGGAATTATGCCCTTAAAATGCCTAGTTAGGCTAAGGATATATATATATATTTTTATTAAGATTTTCTATTCTTTAAAATTTTTAAATCCCTTTAAAAGGGTAATTTATATAGCTTTTAGGATTATATTCTTTATACTAGTTATTAGGTTAGTATCCTAACTCTAGTGTGCTATACTTAGTGCTATTAATACTAGATTTATAGTTTAGTTAGCTATAATAGCTTTAATTTAAAAGCTTTAAGGGGTTATAAGGTTAGTTATATTAATTCACTATAACTTAGTATTTAATGCTAAAGAATTATTAGTTTAGTTAAATAGTAAGTTAGTATAGGTAGCTTATTACTTAGTTAAATTACTATATAGCCTATACCCTTATAAAGATTATAAAGCTAAAAATTAGTAAGTTTATTATAGGTATCTTTTATACCTTAATAATAAAGGGAAAAAACCTTATAGAGTTTTATTTAGTTATACCTTAGCCTAATTAGTAAGTATAGCTTTACCCTATAATTACTATACCTAATAATTTATAATTCTCTCTCTTATTAAACTAATGCCTAAGTAGTTTTAACTTATTAAAATAGTAATTCTAGCTAGCAGTTAAGGGGGTTATAGTAAGGGCCCCTTTTTTTATAAGATATAGTAACTAAGTCTTATAATATATATAGCTATAGCGTTAACTACTATAACTAATAATTAATAATTTTTATATATAAGTATAAAGGCAGAGGTTTAAATTCTACACTAAAGAGTTTTTTTATGCTTTTTAGTATTAACTAAATTAACTAAGGTTATAAAGAACCTTAGTTATAATAATAAAAAATTTTTATAGCCTATAGGCTTATAATAAAAGGGGTAAATATATAGTAAGGTAGCTATAAAAAATATAATAAATTAAGTTTAGCCTTTTATTAAAAAAATAAGTATACTAATATAGTAAAGTATAATAAAATAAAAAAAGTATAATATTAAACGTTAAAAAATCTAGAAAATAGAGAGCTTATAACCTATTATATCTAGTAATAGTGTATAATATATATTCTATTTAGTGGAGGACACTCTAGCTACCTAAAATGTATATAGTGGGTGTCTTAGGCAAGATGCCTGAGATATAAGGCTAGATACTAGGGCACTACATCCAAGGGTTCCGATAAGGGGAACATCGGAGGGTCTGTGGTGCGCAACACAATCTGTTCCTGAAATGAAATCGGCCCCCACGTTCAGCCGTTCCGCCCAGCCCAGCCCAGCCCAGCCCCGGCCTCTCTTTTCTTATTACTTCCAAGCTAAAGTACCCCACGTCCGTCCGTCCCGCCCAATCCACCCACCGTCTGTTCTGCCATGAGATCCAACAACGACCGCTCCATCCCAAATCCAAACTCACAACTTGCCGGCCCTGTCGTCACGAGAAAACAGCGCGCCATGTCGTCGCGTTCTGCTAAATCGCCAGCGGGCGCTGGGCCCTCTGACGGCCGCAGCGAAATCAAGAAACCCAAAAAGAAGAAGGTTCTGCTCATGGGCAAGTCCGGATCCGGAAAATCCAGCATGAGAAGCATCATTTTCAGCAACTACATTGCCAGAGACACGCGACGACTGTAAGTACTGACATGCCGTTTTCTTTTTTCTTTCCGTTTTCTTTTATTTTGGCTTTTGTCTCCTTTGGTCTGTTCTGAAAAGTCAACCCCCATCTAATTGACTGCATCATCTCTTGTCGTCCAGTGGCGCCACCATCGACATTGATCTCTCGCACGTCAAGTTCCTCGGCAATCTCACCCTCAATTTATGGGACTGCGGCGGACAGGAAGCCTTCATGGAGAATTATCTATACCAGCAGCGCGTGCACGTCTTCTCCAATGTGGGCGTCCTCATCTATGTCTTCGATATCGAATCCCGCGACGTCGACCGCGACCTGGCAACCTACATCTCCATCCTCTCCGCCCTGCTGCAGTACTCGGCCTCGGCCAAGATCTACATCTTGGTCCACAAAATGGATCTTGTCGTCCCCTCCGGCCGGGAATCAGTATACGAAGACCGCGTGCGCATCATCAGGCAAAGAACCCGAGATTTTGTCAAATCAGTCGGCGGAGACCCCCACCGAATCGAGCTCAGCCCGTTTGCCACCTCAATCTGGGACCAGAGCTTATACAAGGCCTGGGCGGCCATCATCCACGACCTGGTCCCCAACCTGGTCATCATTGAGAGAAATCTGGCCGACTTGGGCACGGCCATCGAAGCAGAGGAGCTGTTACTGTTTGAGCGGACCTCCTTCCTGGCCGTCTCGTCGTGGACGTCCGCCGAGGGCCGTCGCAACCCCACCGAAGATAGACTGGAACGCATGTCCAACGTCATGAAGCATTTCAAGCAAAGCATTTCTCGATATAATGGCACGCCCAGAAATGCAGAGCAGTTCGTCCGCATGGAGCACAAGGCCGGCCTGCGGTTCAACCTCTTTATCCTCAAGTTCACAACTAATACCTACCTAATGGCTGTTCTGCCCCCCGGCGAGGCTCGATTCAATGCCGCCATGCTGAACTGCCAAATCGCCATTGAGCACTTTAAATTCCTGGATACTCCTGGCGCGACACCCGCTGGTCCATCCGCCGCATTGTCCGCACCTTCTTGAGCTGGCGTCAAGTTCTGCCCCTACTTCCTTTATTATCTTGTCCCTGATAAGCGTTCGAAAATTGATTTGGAAACAATATATAATCGCTCTTCAAGTCTCCCCCCCCCCTTTTTTTTTTTATTTTT
>SRPT01000112.1:0-54387 GCA_018360205.1 Claviceps digitariae
AAAAAAAAGACGACAGCCGTGTGGAACGACGAGTCACAAAGCTGGCTGGCGCTACACCCATGTCGGCGGGAGGATGCAAGAACGAAGCGATCCTCCCGCGATTCTTCGCAAACTTTATTGCTGCTGTTCGATGCACGGTCATGCCATGACAACAACCACAATGGCTCGCCCAATGGGTGTATAGGTGTCTCAAAGTAGCTCGTCATCATCCTCACTTCAGGAGACAGGAGTCAGGAGTCAGCACTATTATATTACTACATTGCCGCAGCCTTTTCTTTCTTTCCTCCAGCCTTGTGAGGAAATGGATGCTCGTGTCAGCGAGTGCCAGTACCCAGTAGCGGCCGTTCTTCATCATTGTTCGTCCGGCACTTCCCTAGAGTCCCGACCCTGACTCCTGTCGATCATGTCCGTGGACAGCGTGGAAAGGAACCTGGTTGACCGCCAGCAACAAAGCCCCTTGCTTCAGCTTCCCGCTGAACTTTCACGGCAGATCTACGCCTACATTGTTCCGCCACAAGCACATCTATATCGTGTCGACGCCACCATCTGCGCCGCAACCTGCATCACGCCCAGACAGAGCAATGACTATTACTGCTTCGACCGCCGCTCACATGGCGATCCATCCACAGCCGTCTGGGCTCGTCGGCTGAGCTCCTCCTGGGGCGACCACTGGAGATGCGAAGAAGTCGCCAAGCGCTTGCATCTTGATACGCCCAACAGCCAGCCGCAGCACGACTCAGCGATTGCCTTGATGGCTTCGTGTCGGAGAATGTAAAGACCACACTTCCCTGAGTCTCTTCCATGTGTTTTTTTTTTCTTTTCAATATATGACTTACAAAAAATTGGTGACGGGTAGCTACGAAGATGTTGCATGCCTCTTAGCCGACAGATGTATTATTCACGTCAACGACCTTGCTACTCTCGACCTGCTCTTCGACAAGAGAGACAGCTCTCTCCGTTCGAGTAGTCCCGGCCACCCCCTGACGCGGGCTTTCTTCCAGGCCAGACGGCTTAATCTCTCCTTGCGACTTCCCCCCTCAAGTTTCAAAGCCATTGAAGCGAATGAGCCTCCGCCGGCCAACGCAGTGCCATCATCATTATCCCCAAGTCCTTCCTCCCCATCTACCGCCTGGAGCCGGCTCTGGCGCAACATGACGACTCTCCAGTACCTCCAGCACATCGACCTCACACTGGATCACGACTCGGAATCATCTTGGTCCTGCGTCAACGAGCACGCCATTCTCGCGCCCTTACAGATTCTTGCGTCCCTTTCCCATATCAACACCACTGTCCACATGCCGAAAGTCGCCTCCACAAGAGGCAATGGCACTTTGCATGGACTCACGACAAAGCGCTTCACTAGACAGCGATTTTTCACGGATTGTCGAAAGGACGGTAGCATCGGCTTGGTCTACGAAGAGGACGCTTACAAGTCGTTGCACAGAGGCCCGAATGCCGCTGATATGCTGAGAGCGGCTGAATTGACGATGCATATTTGGTTCCAGGGCGTTGATATGGATTATGTTGCCATGGATGAGTTGTCGGATGCCGACGACGATATGGCCTTTGACGCATTGTAACTTGTGCATGGCACATGACGACACATGACGACAGACATGACGGCGTTTTTTTTTTTTTTGCTAAAATATTTTCTATTCTTTTTTTTTTCTTCATTATACCGTCCAATCATTCGAAAATATCAATGTTTGGCCATGATTTTTGTGTGCTATTTTTTGTAATAGACTTTATGGAATGATGAATACACTCATCTGGGCTGGCCATGAAAACTGCCACGTAATGAGGAGAATTTCTTTCACTGGAGCCACGAGCGGTAATCTAATCTATTAAACGATTATCACATCTCCCTCGAAAAATCATGGGCGGAATCTCCTGCGCCGGACAGACACACCTATTACAGTATTTTCGTGACTTCGACTCATCACGCCTACCACAGGTTTAGTGCGCAACACGGAAGCTCCCGTCGTTCCCTTGGTGCTAGCCACTGATCATGACCCAGCTCGGCTGTTTCGATCAAATGAACAAGGACTAACATGCTCGGCATGTTGTACTTGATCCGTCTAGGTAAGATTCTACGTTCACGCACGTGCGCCCGACAAGGCATAATGATGGCTTTTTCATGACGCAGACGCGAAGTGGTAGGTGTATATGCTAGACTTTGTTCGTTCGTGCGCATCACGTCCTGGACGCTCGTGGTTTAAAACCCAGCTTTGGGAAGATAGCACAGCATCTGGAGGGGCTGCGCTGCGCTGCGCTGCTGTTGTAATTCACGAGAATGGAATGACAAAGTACGGGCTTGGACTTGATGCTGCTGGTAAGGGAGATAGATGCTCGAGGCGCTTCGAGTATGGACTGAGGAGACGAGTCGGTGCAGTGGCAGTGGCAGTGGCAGTGGAGTGAAAAGATTAGCATGGCGAGTCTGGTGTGCTGGACATGCCGGGTGTGGAAGGCGGTGCTCATGAACGATGATTCTGAATCTGTTGAGAAAATCGTGACAGTGTTCAAAAAGATGGACAGTTGAGAGAATCGTCGGGTCATCAACAAGCTGGACAGTTGGGAAACACGCGGCATTCATACGAATGGCATCTTGAGCTCGCACAAAAGGGTGGTGACAAACCCCTCATTAAGACTTTGCCGTCAGTAAAAGTATTCAGCAAAAAAAAAAAAAAAAAAAGGCCATTTCGCATTACAATCCTGAGCTGCTCGTATTGATCCGTCCGCCATAAAATTACATTTCTTTTTTATCCTGTCAAAACAACATGTATGCAAGACCCAACGCCGTCGCTGTGTTCAAAAGAAGCATGTCTGTCATGTCTCAACTACCCAGATTTAACCGTGTTCCATCCACTTCCAATACGTGTTGTCGTTCGAAAAAACAAAAAAAAAAAAAAAAAAAAAAAAGGGGGGGGGGGCATAATGCGTCAGAGAGGGATCCTTCTCTGATCTTTCATCTTTGCGAATCGTCGTTGATTTTATTTTGTTGTTAGTTTTGTTTTTTTTCCTTTGGCTCAAGTCGATTGCTGGATCGTTCCAATATCACACCAGTTGCTGACGGGCTGGAGAGCATGGGTTGAATCATGTTAGCATGCTGCACATCATCTCATTTTTGGTAAACCGACATTGAAGAGGTAGCGGGCTCTACTTACCAAGCAGCTTAGGTACTTGCACCAGCTGCAAGTGTGCGTCCCGTTGTAAAAGTTGTTCAACAAGACAATGAAGACGGCAACAACAGCTATCAAGAAAGCAGCTCGGACGAGCCACCAGGCCCACCACAACGGTTTTCGACCCTTAAAGAATCCGATGGGGCTTTGGAGGAAGCCAGGAGCTGTATTGCCGTCAGATGGGCTGACGGCAGCATAGGAAGCCTGGCCGTCACTACCAATCTTTCTCCGCAATGCATTAGGAGAGTGTAAGATGCATACACCCAACGCCAGACCCATCAAGAATCCTCCGATATGGGAGAAATTGTCCAGGCCGGGCAGCAGGCCTAGCACAAAAGATATCACCATGTCCAAGAGGATGAACATGAGATCCTTGACGGGATTTCGACGCTCGCCCCACGAATACAACAAATCCAGTAGCGTCAGAGCGATGATGCCGAATAGAGAGCCGGAAGCCCCGGTGGACGCAATGCCAGGAGCGGCATAATTGCTGCCCATGACAAAGCCGAATACGCCAGCACTGATGTAGACAAGAAAGAACCGAATCGAGCCAATCACCTGCTCCATTTCCTTTGCCAAGGTCAACTGGAGCAAAAGATTGAATCCTATGTGAATGAGGCCCGCGTGCATAAACATGGGCACAATAAAGCGAAACCACTGGTTCGGTTGCGGGCTCTGGTCGACGTTGTTGAAGGTCGGGTTGGGCACGCCGCCAAAGCCACACACTTCGGAGAGTGGGCAGTATTGGTCGTTTTGCGTGGCATTCGGACACAGGAACAAGACGGGAATGCTAGAGCCCTGAATCTCCTTGACATTGTGCATGCAAGGCACGTATCGTGCGCCCATATTGATAAGAACCTGCGTCGACGGCCCAATCATGGGGTTAAACTGAGGCTTGATCATAATGGGAGAGCCCGTCAATAATCCTGCAAAGGAAAAAAAGAGGGGTGGTTGTGGATTGTCAGTTCAAAAGGTTCTAAATATTCCCCATCCTGAGCCCCTTGGCTTGAGCTACTCGTGGTATTAGGGGGCTGGCTGCCTTACCATTCTTGATGATTTCACCAATAAATACGGCAACCTGTACGACGGAAAAGACGTAGCAGGCCCATGGTGTTCTCTTCTTGTTTGAAGCAAGCATGCCCAATTCCCCGACTGCGATGCCTTTCTTCTTCTTTTTCGTCTGTCCTGCGGCACCTAGCTCTGGTGCATCGTAGACATGATCAGTCGCGCTGTCAACCTTGCCCGTTCGATCTCGCAACGGTATGTCATCGTCGCGAAGCCTTGTGCCAGGACCGCGCTGGCCATGATAGGCAGTGTCTGGATACTGTCCATGGTTCGGCAAGCTGTTGGAGCTATCTGTGGCGTAATTGTCATCGAAGACGGAAGCAAAGGGCGACGGACCCGCGGCATGCGAGTGCTGCGAGTGATTGCTGCCGCTGCGGGCTATCGAGGGCGTCTGTCGGCCTGGATGTCGGTCTGTTGAAGAGTAGTTGTGGCCGTACTGGTATGGATGTGAGGAAGGATTCACACGGCGGTCGCCACTGTAGCCCGGTGGATCGGGGCCGCCGTGGTAGTAGTTGTTGGACGCCATGATGGACGGAACACGCGCGGCCGGCGAGACGGCTAGACTTGGTAGGATTAATGTGTCGCCAGCGGTCCACGGAGGAATAGTAGACTGTGTAGAGAATCAAAATGCGCAGCGGCGGAAGAGAGAGATTGTCGTCGAGGTATGGAGAGAGTCTGGTCGGTCCAGGTCCAAGGGTCCCAAGAAGGCGTCAAGTAGCGCCAGGCACAGCCGAAAAGAGGCGCTGGGGTCGATGAAGCGAGTCGAGGCCGTCTGGCGAGCGGTATATGTATGTATGGATGTACCGTGACAGAAGGCAGCGATGAGTGCAGAAACAGTTTCAGAGCAAGTAAGGAGTCTGGTCGGGCCTGGGAGGGCAGATGAAGTTGTGTCTGGTTGGTGGTAACTGGTATGGGTTGTTCATTGTTGACGGACAAGACATGACAAGTGACCAGGCAATACCCATCACTTGGGGGGGGGGCTGTGTTCGGGTGGAGGTGCCGTGGGCTGGAGCCGCGGCTGGGGCTGGGGCTGGGGCTGGGCTGATGTGCGTCGTCATTTTTTAGTCTGCCCAGCCAATCAGACGCCACTGCAGGGCCGCACATGAGCCACACAGCTGGCTGGGCAGCTGGCTGGCCTCTATTCATTACTGGCGGTCTGAGCCTCATATTTGGTTGGCTGGCAGTTTCCGTCCTCCTTCCTCGCTTTCTCCCGTCATTCTGCCAACCCAGTCCCGGTTTCTCCCCTCTCTCTCCCTTTTCTCCCGTCTCAATTTCTTCGCCGTTATTGTTTAAATCATAAATCTCAGGCACAGCCGAAAACAGTCATGACTGCAATCTAAGTAGGTACCTACTTTACCTAGGTAGGGTGCTATCCTACTGCGAAAAAGTAGCAAGACATGCAGAGGCCTGTGTCCCGGCACAAAACAGCCCACGCAACGCAGATTCCAGTCGGTGCGACGCTCCACTCGACAGTTGGCACAGTGGTGCAAGGGGCAGGGCTATCGGGGCAATCTGGTTGTTTGCGCCGACGCAGAGTCTTCTACTCTTGCAGCAGTCTGAAGCTTAATTCAACAACGAGCAAGGGGGAAGAAAGACGCAGGAGAAAATGGCGGCTTGAGTTGAAATCGCGCTCTCTTCCGCAGTCTTCGCTTCATGAGGACACCAAGTTGTCTGGGTACAGAGGAGAGCATGGGACCGGAAGTTGGTCATACGATGGCGAGTCAATTCCCGCATCCCCCATCTCTTTCACTGAAACGGGTTGGAACAAAGGCAAGCCGATATGTAGTGGCCGATGTGGAGCGATATACACTCTAGCCCTTGAATGATTTTACAAAATGACTTTGCAGGGGGTGATCGAACCAATCAGCTGGCACCCCGGAAATTACAATGACATGGGGAGTACATTAGTCCCTGCCTATTCTATAGGGAGGGAAAGGTATATATAGGTCCCTTGCTATATTACAAGGACCCCTACTAACGGCTGTGCGAAAGGTCACGTGTGTTCGCCTGCTCAGGTTGCTAAGGTGGGGGGCTTGTACCTTTGTAAAATCATTCAAGGATTAGAGTGTAGCCATCCAAGATATTTGCGTCGTCTTGTTGATATACGGGAGAAAAGGGACCAACCGGCCTCTCCTTTTGTACAGCTGCATACTGCATACTACTCGAATCAGCGTGATACACGCACCTCCGCTTTCCAGGGGCGCGCCTCGCATATCGACGAGAATGCCGATTGAGTGTGTCGGGTGGTCTGTTTCATCAAGGACAAGAGTTTCACGACTGCACCACATTCCCGCCGGATGGCTCAACTTGACCCCACAGGTTTTTAGCATCTACCGTTGCATGGCTCGCGGCGCTCGAAATTGAAGCCATAACAGCCTTGTATACGCTCTGGTGTTGACGTCGTCGTTCGCGCGTTACCCTTTGGCCTGGCCATGATTATATTTTCCAAGCTTCAGTGCCGGGTTGCGCCACATCGTCGCAACGTGGAGTCATCGACGAGAATGTCATTGTCATGTCAAGCAGCAACTTCCACGATTACACGCACTATCAAAGCGCACAAGGGATCGTGACAACTACATTAAATTCTGAGCTTGGTCAACTAACTGGTGTGCTTCCTTCGATGCCATTGAGCTCTTCCCGCCAGTGGAATCCGAATGGGACTGGCCGAGGCCATTGGAATGCTCTGTGGAGATGGTTGTGAATCAGTCAGATGTAGCCACTCGGGGCATTGGGGCTTTGCAACAGAATTGGATACCGGCTGCTTCCATACCAGCATCGGAGATGTTTGCAATGTTTCTGAAGCGCATGGTCGGTCCTGCGAGGTCCATAACGCGACGAGATGTAGGGCGGCTTTTAGGATGCAAGACCCGGGCAATATTGGCGCATCAACGGCAAGACTAGGGGAAATTGAAAAGGAACGAATGAATAAATAAATAAATTATTCAAAGTCGCCCTCAAGAGGGAAAACAGATTACTAATCGTGTACAAATCGTCTGAGCTGCCACACCTACAGGAAACCTGTCCCAGCCGACCGCCTCTTTTGGTAGACTCTGCGAAAACATGGCAATGCTTACTTGAATGGGTTCGCTGGTATAGAAATAACGAACAGCACGTGAATCAACAGTTGCTAAAGATAGCCTAGCCTTAAGTCAAGTCTTGAATATACGGGGTCTATGACATATAATGTAGCGAACAAGGGGTTGATTTTTAATTTATTTCTTTCTGTTTCTTCTTTCATTCTTTTTCCTTTCCCACGAATCGTATCGTATAAAGCGATAAGCTTCATCAGTCAGTCCAGCCCAGATTTGCCCTCAAAATACTACTGCATCGTACTGCCCATATATACACCAAGCCATGCGGATTCGCGAACCAAGACCCTGAGTTAGACACGCTGCTTGAGTTCTTTGCAGACAATTTAGGGTGGGTTAGGTAGTGCGTCGTTGTATTTATGTACGTCTGTATGTATTCTTGGGTTTTTTTTTAAAAAAAAAAAAAAATCATCATCATCTTTTACTTCTTTATTCTCATCCTGTTTACATTTCTTTTTCTTGTAGTACTTTATCAAATAAACCATACGCTCAGTGTCAATCCTCCCCTCGTACCCGCTTCCACCCCAAAGCGCCAGTCAAACGCAGAATTTATATTCCCGTTTCCCTTCTTCTTTTCCTTCTTTTCTCTTTTTTGGTTTACAAAAAAAATTTTGCCCTTCTCAAGAGGCCCATCCTCCCATTCTTCAATTCCCTCCCCCATTGTCCATCCACAATTCCCATCTCCTGCTCCGCCCGCTCCGCCGCCCACCCGGCCGTCCTGCCATGAGCCCCGTGCGGACGCCCGCACCCACCACGTCTTGGCCTGGCCTCGGGCGACCTCATTCGCGTGGCTTGATTATTGGGTCTTCTGGGGGCTATTGAAGCTGGACGTACGCATCTGTTGTGGGTGTTGTTGATGGCAGACTGGGGGACATGCGGTAATTTGTGCTTGGTGTTTGCGTTTTATTTCGGAGCAATGCGAATGGGAATGAGTTTTTATTCTTTTATTTATTTATTTTTATCACAGAGGAAAAAAAAAAAGAAATTAGGGCACCGCCAGACTAAGGTAGTTTTGGGGAATACTCGAAAATGGACTGTGTATGTATGTATGTATGTACATGCATGTGCTGCCAAAAATACATTTCGGGGACCTCCGGATACTGTGCTGGTTTTTGCGTGAGCAGGCGCGTGCTATTCCAGAGAGGATAAGGAAGCGCTTTTTTTTTTTAAAAAAAAAAAAAAAAAGAGAAGAAGAGTCAATTTTTTTACTTCTGAAGCTGCCTGTGCCCCTCTCCCTCTCTGTCCCATGCCCTTTTTGCACCTCTCTTCTTCTTCTTTTTCTTCTCATACTTCACATTCTTCACCTTCTACCAAGTCTTGGTTTCTTTTTTTTTTCTCTTTTTTTTTGTCTCGAAAAGCTCTGTTTTGAGGATTCGTGAGATACTCGAGCCTGTAGACAACATCCATCTGGTCGTCATGGCGTCCATTAAGCGATTCGCAGTGCTGGCACTGCTGTCTGTTCAGGTCAGCAAAGTAGATCCTTTCTAGAAACGAAGCCTCATTTTTTACACCACAAACACACACACACACACACACACACACGGAAAGAAAAATCTCATCTGTACACGTTCAACCCCTAACACTCCTCGTATGAGCCCTCCCCTCACAGGCAGCCGCGCTCGATAGCCCTCTCCCCGGATACGGCATCCACACCTTTGAATGGAACGTCGAGCTCTTCCCAGGACAAACGCACAACTTCTCCGGCACAGTGGAACAGGTCCAGAGCCAGATACGCAAGCTCAACCCCCGATGGACCCCCTCTCCGGCCTCTGCTGATCAGAACGGTTCATCCGTGGTGGACAGGCGCGACGATGAGGAGGGCCAACTCATCCATTGGCGGGAGATCAACTGCGGCGAGACTCAAGGCTGGGAGAGCGTCAATGTGGGCGCAGACACGGCCATAGGAGATGGCATCAAGCGTCTTCGAGAGGTTGCCAATGCGGGTGGTGTCCCAAAGGCTGGTCCTGGTCCTGGTCTATGCGGGCGAGTAAGCTGTTCATACGACACAGCCATTTGGTGGTGCAACGATGTGAGTTTTTGCAGTATTTTCTTTTTCCTTTATTTTTTTTACTCCTTTTTTTTTTTTTTTTTTTATCGTTTTGCCAAGTCAGACTTGTCCCGCTATCGCTCGTCATCATTATCACCAGATGAAAACGCTTCACTGACGTCATTCATTTCTTTTCTCAAATCAGAGCCGCAATGAGAAAGCACTAGCCTCCTGGCTGAACATCGCTGACGGCGCCTGGCAAATCGTAAGGAGGTGTCTCCGAGACAAAACTGCCAAGGGCCAGGTGTTCACCGATGCCGACTGGAACGTCATTGTGCGCAGAGACCGGCAGGATTGCTAATTCCCCGACGTTTGGTCCGCAGAGTTGGCTTCAGTCCGTTGAATGTCCTGTGTTGGTAGTTCGACAGGTTGAAAAAGACAGAGGCGGTATTTGTTTTGGGAATGTAAATTTGCAGGTGGATTTGCTTATGACGTGGATTTCGATGAGGTGGGTGTCTTTTGAGACTTGGGGATTGTTTCAGTCATGGCCGTACAAGTCCTTTGGTGGTTTCGATATGAGTATGTTATGCTGTCCGGCCTGTGGCGCCGGTGACAGCACGCATAGTATATTTACAAGTAAGAATGTAGTTGAGCTTTTCGTACACGACAAGTTTTACATGCTCCATCTGGTTGGTTGATGGATTGGTTGGACCATGCATTGTGGCCTTTTTTTTTGTTTTCTTTTTCTTTCTTTCTTTCTTTCTTTCTTTTTCATCCAGTCTCTTCATCTTTTTTCTAAAGGGGCCTGGTCATGATTCTTGGCGCCGGGGTCATTCTTTCCATAGTTGCCATTCCACACGTCCGCAATCTGATCAAAGATGATGCCGCTCAAGCCTTTACCCTCCTCTAGGCTCTGACGGTGCTCTTCTGCCCGCTTCTCTTGCCAATCTTCTGATTCGCCACCCATCCAGATGTCCTTGACCAAACCTGCAGTTTTGTTCTTATCGGCCGCCAGCAAACGTTGCTTCTCGGCCGCCTCTCGCTCCTTTTGTTCCTTCAACAGCTGCTGCGTCCGTTTTGCGCCCTCGGGGAGGCCGCTGTCGAAGAAGGAGCCAACTCGGTTTCCGAAGCGGGAGTAAATTGATTGACCAGTGTATTCGTGGGCGAGATGGTTGGTGGCGAGGGAGAAGGTGCCCGCCAGGACGACGAAGCGAATGTCCATCTTTCTCGGCGGTAACAACATGACTAACGGTGTGACTAAGGCTCCTGCGAGGGCTATGTTGTGCAAGATGGAGCTTTGAGGTGGGAGGGGCGCGTCCCCAGACTGGCCTTGCGACATGGCTAATTGTTGGTCGGCTGCGAAGCCGCTGGTCGTAGTGCGTAGTTGAGTCGGGGTGCTCAAGTGAAGCTGTGTCGAGATCAAGTAGAACGATGAATGCGACGCCGCAGTCCGCGAGAGATGCTCGACGTGGGCGTCGACGTGCACGTGATCGAGCCGTCCTCTCTCTCTCTCTCTGTCTTCTTTTTTTTGGGGGGGTGGGGGTAAGGGCCGTAGGGGCGTGGAGGCTTTGGGGGGGCCGATCTTAAGAGCTGGCTGGCTAGGTACCTACTTACTTAGCTGATCTCCCAGTCGGAACGGAGCTGCGATCGACACTGACCTATCAGCGTTGACCTCAGCGACAACCAGACACGGGATTACGTTGAGATGACCAATAGACGTCGACTGGCGCGGGCCGCTAATTCCCGCGCTAAAGGCGCGGCCAACGTCTCACGTGCCCGAGGACCCAAACAATGAGCTTCGCTGGTGGTGATGTCTTAAACCTGACCTCGTTTTCATCCTGCTAACTTCCGATGGCCAAGGCACAAGGGGCGCGCAGATGTTGGCAGACATAGAAAATTTAAACTGGCGCGGGTATGGTTCTTTCATCTTTCCTTCTTTCTTTCTTTCTCTATGCCATTCCCTTGACACATCAACAACCCATGAATCACTAATCGCAGGAAGCAATGCATCAACACCGCGAGTTGTTTGAACAAGTAAGCAAACATACATATGTACATACATATGTACATATACATGAAACAAGTAGGCACATTCATTGGTAAATTTAAAAGCTCCGTCGATAGTCCATCGATCGTCCGAATGTGGAGCCAACAAGGCACTTGGCTGCGTCGGCGTATTGTTGAATGATTCCTTGCTGGCATATGCCGTTGCCGTACGACGGCAGACACATGGTCTCTCACCCGTGTGGATCGTGTCCGACACGATCTGATATTGCCCATCCCTAGTCAGATGCCAGACTTTTGCGTGAGATAGAGACAGCCGCAGCCAAACAGTTCGATTCTTCACAGTTCAATGCCGTATATAAATCCACTTCGTGTCGGTCTGGCGTGCCAAGCACAGCACCCTACCACTCGCATGACATGCTGGGCAAATCTCCTCGTACAGTAGGTCAATACTACACTGTCAGTGCTAGTGTCATTACATTATAACGGCAGAGCTCTGCTAACGTCGAACTTGGACAAATTTGGCTCGACGTTGGGCGGTCTGCAGTACACGTGGAGCGACGACGTAACATTGAAGCCTCAACATGCGGTAGCCCTGTTGACAACTAGTCAGCCAGCGTTATTTTGGCATGATTGAGGGGGAGAGGAGGGAAGAGATGTCTTTCTTTATGTGTTTTCTTTTCTTTTCTTTTTTTTTCGTGACATGGATCGAGGAACTGTTTGGTATATAGTGATGTCGAATTGGAGTGCGAGCTTTCGGTGTTGCGAAATCGGCCAAACATCAGGTACTCGGGTGTCTAGAATCCAGACACAACGTAGCATAAGTAGGTAGTAAGTACCTCTCATTATGATGCAAGGATGGGTAATGGATCGCCGTGCCACAATCTGTGGTTCGCCGGGAATGGGTGGGTTGGATGGATCATAATTCGGCATTCGCATCAAGCCGGACCAGCCTGTTGGTGCAGACTGCACACACTGCAGACGCAGGCATTCGTGGGCTCCGGAATCACGAATTCCTTTTTTATCAATTGAGGGGAGGAAATTGGCCCACCAGTTTGTATACCTATCTGATGCAGCTGGATGTTGTCGACAGAAACCAAAGCCCATGACTCCATCCATGTATGTACGTGTATGCACAATTAGGGTCTGATCCACGAGAGCCGGCAAAGTTTGCAAACCCTCCTAGAATGCATAATTGAGACGCGCTAGCCATTTTCGTCTGCTATTTTGCTTAGAAGAATATGGAAATTTGTCTCAATTGCATAGATCCACCGTCTGCATAGAACTCGAAGTACCACGCTAGCCAGGGCCGCGTAAATGCCTATAAAAGGCTTAGATGCTAAGAAAAATGCAGACTTTGCCATTTTTTGGCAGCAAAGAATGCAGTCTGTAAAATCACCGGCAAAGTTTGCAGGGCAGATTACGGTAAAGTTTGCACAGCGCCAACGGACGGTACAAAGTAGGTTCCCCATAGTGCTCCACATATATTTTGTACCTCCTCTTGTCCTGTGCAAACTTTGCCGGCTTTCGTGGATCAGACCCTTAATACCATGTCGACCACAGAAAGCAGGGAAGGTGGAGGCGGCCCAACTGCCCCAAGTGAGTCGACGCGACTCCACTCCTCGCAGCTCGCAGGCGGCAGCAGCCTGTCGCTGTCGGTCTGTCGCACCGTCGTGCCGCGCACTGTCACACTGTGCACAGCTGCAGAACTCGGTGGCGTTTTGCTCCACGTCCCGTTCAGCAATGTTCCATTTTGCATGCTGCCAGCTGCCAGCTCCCTGTTGCCCAATGATGAGTGGCGAGATGATTAGGGCCAGCTGGTAGTTGGCCGTCAAGTACTAGTCTGCCGGGTGCTAGGTGTGTGCATCCGCGTCTGCGTCTGCGTTTGCGTCTGCTGGCTGGGTCGTTCTTGCCGCCAGTTCTTGAGTTTGCGGTGTATCGCGTACCACGTACTGCGCACTGCCGCCTGCGTAAGTAGCAAGTACCCAGGTACATGCTGCAGTGCTACGGTGCTGCAGCCACATGCAGGCTTCCGTTGGGCTCCAGACCTCCAAGTCCAGACGGTCAAGTCCAGACGTCCCTTGCCGCCTCCAAGTCGGTTTGCTCTTGGATGCCATTGACCACATGCAGTCTTTGAAATGAAAAATGAAATGACATCTGGCCTGCCCCGTGCTGCTGCCGCCGACTTGGGCGCGTTTCGGTTTGGTTTGCATCTTTTGCATTCTTATTCTTTGCCGCTGCATCTTTGCATCTTTGCATCCTCTGTCCCTTTCTGCCCCTTTCTGCCCCTTTCTGCACCAACCTCTACATCGACGCCCACATCCTTCGTTATCCGCACTCACGCTGTTTACGACTCACCACGGTCTGGCTCCAATCCCGCAGCATCTCTCTCCGTCCAATCTGATCGGTCTGGACTCTGGACGCTTGTCCATTTTCGGCATTGTGTGCATACAACATAACATGCACCTGTGTACATAGAATGTGTGTACACATGTATGCGTTATGTATGTACTCGTCCAGGATCCTTGACTGCTCTTCGTTGTAACCCTGTCCGGTATTTGTCCTTGTTTATAAATCATCTTCACTTTCGCTCATCTTGGATCCCTCAGACGTATCCCGGTTTCCTTCTGCATCAAATGTTCAGACTGCAATTGACCCGCCGCGCTATACACATCTCATAGTTCGTCATTGAAGTCACCACATGGATGCCTCTTCGTTGCGAAAATCACACGATTGACATCATCATCCTTCTGCTCTCTTCTCCGGTGCTGGCTCCAGCCGTGCCCTACTGAAGATTCATGGCCTGGGATTCCGAGCTTTCGTAGCCGCCGGCGCAATCACGAATCCGCAAAATCAAGTTATCCATTCCTTTGTTCATGGCCCATCATGCACATTGTCGAGACATTTGCTCTTCCAGCTCATTCATTCGCCAAGAATGCCCTTTTCCCCTCTTCCATGGATGCTGTCCAAGCTGTCAGCTCCTCGAATCTCGACAAAGAGCCTATGGCCGACTCGACCAATATACAGCCAGTAAAACGTGGACGACGAAGTAATCCAAAGGTCAAGACTGGCTGCTCCAACTGCAAGTACGCATCTGAAAACCCGCCTCGTCCTGTTTTTCTTTTCTTCCTTCTTTTCTCCTTTTATATAAAAGACCCGTGATTGTACCCGGACTTCAAGATTTGTACCAATATTGCCCGTCTCTGACCAAGAAAATCTCCACAGACTGCGAAGAATCAAGTGTGATGAGGCGCGGCCGGCTTGTACGCAATGTGTAAGAAGCAAAAAACTGTGTATCGGCTATCCGCCTCCAGCACGGGGTACCGTGTCCCTGGCGGACATCCGCATCGCGCCGAAGCCCAGCCAAGCTGCTGTTGGCTCGAATCCAAGACCATCTGCCCTTGCGAGAGCCGGCATCATCAAACCGACCGTGTTGCCTCCTCGCCGGAGTCAGCGTCGCAGGCAAGATGTGTGCATCGCACAAAAGGCCGTCAGCGCCGCCGCTACTACGCCAACCCTGTACCAGCCTTCAACTGCGCTCGCCTTTGAGCGATCTGAGGGCTTGTACTTTGAGCTCTTCCGAATCCAAACCGCCTCCGAGCTGTCGGGATATTTCAATTCCTCTTTCTGGGCACAGCGCGTCCTTCAGGAATGCCATGCCGAACGGGCCATCCGCCACGCCGTCGTGGCCCTGGGCGCATTGTACAAAACCTTGGAAGATTCCTTTCACGTCTCGGGCATCTCCCCCCAGAAACGGAACATGCACGTGGATTCGCTCATCACACACTGGCAGGTCGCTGTCAAGCAGTACTCGGAGGCGTGCAACGCCGTCATGCTCATTGATGGACAAGGCCTGTGGGCGTACCGGACCAGACTCATGGCCACCATTCTGCTAACCTGCTTCGATTCCTTCATTGGCGACCATAAACAGGCCATTGTTCAAATCCAGTCAGGTCTCGGCTTGCTCGAACAGCTCCAGTCACAGTATCCAAACCATCGAAGTCCCCGACCAGAAGGATACATTGAAGACGAAGTGCTCAACATCTTCACGCGATTGGCGATCCAAGCAAAATCATACGATATGGCATTTCATTTCCCCCAACCATACGTCATTCGGCTCGCTCCACAACAGACCCGGTTGTCACAGTTTTCACACACGTCACAGTCGTCATCTGGTGGCTCTGACTCCTCTGCGAATTCGTCGTCGGAATTTACGACTCCAGGCTCGCCCGGCGAGGAGATACTCGTCCCGGTCCAGTTTGAAAATCTCCTGCACGCCCGCCTCGCCTCAGACATGCTTTGCGAAAAGCTCGTCCGCTTCATCGAACGCCTCCAAATTGCCAAGAATAACAAAAGCAATGTGTTGCCTGCTTCATGGCTGCAATACGGTACGAATCTCAAATCACAGCTCGACGCCTGGGCCGTCGCATTCGAGCCCATTTTCCAATCCCGCCTAGACCCCTGCGTCGATGATGTCGAGAAGGCAGGCATCGCTGCGCTCAAAATGTTTCATATCAACTCCGTCATCTTGTTTCTCATGATGTTCTGTGACACGGAAGTTCAATTCGATGGCTTTTTCCCGCAGTTCAAAGCCGTGGTGGATCTAGGCTGGGAAGTTGTCGGCGCGCAAGAACGCAAAGCAGCCGCCACAGACAAGACTCTTGTACAAACCTCGCGATGCCAGCATCGCCAGCTCAACCATCAACATACACAGCGCCAACAACATCGCCACACAATGTCTACAACGCCTACAAATACAAAACCAGGCTTCCGAGCCGACAAATACCAGTCCAGCCGCATCAAGCCCAGCTTTTCCGCAGATCTGGGCATCGTCCCGCCCCTGTACGTGGTCGCCACCAAGTGTCGCGAGCCAAGGCTCCGCAGGCAGGCCATCCAACTGCTGCGAAGTAGTGCCAGGAGAGAAGGCATGTGGGACAGCGAACTGGCCGCCAACATCGGCGAATGGGTCATGCACATTGAGGAATTCGACGACCCCCTATCTGCTGGTTCCTCAGACGACATGCTCTCGGCATGGCTACCGACCAATTTCATCCCCGAAGAGAGGAGAATCATGGTCAAGACGGTAGATTTTGATCTTCGTTCCCGCGTCGCGCACATTCGCGTCGGCACCAGGGCCGTGCATGAAGGGCAAGCAGATGATCGAGTTCAGACAACCCGCATAGAGTGGTAGGCGCTGGATCAAACGGGCAAAAAGAAAAGTGAAAAGCCAGTCAAAATAGCCACTTTGTACAATTTTTTTTTTTAAAAAAAAAAAAAAAAACAATTAGAGTAGGAATTTCCATCCAAAATACTTTTCATACAGCTCGTCCTAACTTGTTCCTCTACAGGGACTAATGTACTTACACTCCTTAAATGCAATCCTTTTTTTTTAAAAAAAAAAAAAAGAGAGAGAGAAAACAAGACCCCTATAAACCTAATTCATAGGAAATAAAGATCCTTGCGCAAGACATTGGGATTGCATCTCACGCACAACATCAAAATACGCCGACTTTGTAGCTAAAAAAAAAAAAAGAAGAAAAAAAAACTCCACCGTGCCATTCGTCCATATGCCTCCTGAAGAAAAAAAGCAACGCCGTGTGTCGATGTGGATGCGCGCATTGTAGGTGCGAACAAGAAATGCAGAAATGCAGAGAGGAAAGAAAAGGAATATGCATTATGCTGGTCTGGGTGTGGTTTGCTGTGGATGTGTTGATTTAGATATCTTGCTGTTTTGGTTTGGAGGGGATAATAAAAACGAGAGAGAAAGAAAGAAAGCAGAGCTATTATTGTTTTTTTCTTTCTTAAAAATAGAAGAAGATAAAGAAGAATGGAAGGATAGAATAGAGAGAAATAATTAAAAGAAAGAAATAAAAAAAAAGTTATAAAAAGAGAATAAATAAAAGAAAGAGAGAGAGAGAGAAAAAAAGAAGAAAAAAAGTTTCATAACACCTCACACAGGTGGCAATTCATCCCGACATATCGGACACTGCAGTCGAAACCGTAGCCAACTCTCCAGACAGGTCGTATGAAAAATATGTCTGCAGGGCGTGACCATGTACATCCTCCGGGCGAACACGCCGGTCATAGCCGACGCGGGAGAGGAAGACGGCGAAGAAGCCGACTGGGGCAGGAGACCAAGAGATGTGGATGAGGGGTTTTGCTGTCCGGCTTTGATGACGGGGACTTGGAGAAGTTCTCGGCAGATGGCGCAGTCGATTTGTCGGAGGGTGCTGGTATTGCTGCTGGTGGTGGTGGCGGTACCCTTTTCGGAGCTGTGACTCCGGTCGAGGCTGCTGCGCCCTTCTTCGGGGGAGGTGACGAGACCGATAGGTAGACCGCCGGCTTCGAGGTTATCCTCCCGCAGAATGGGGTGGTAGTCCCATGCGTCTGGGGTCCAGGACATGGGGATACCCAGCCGGGGACTGATGATTTGCTGGGCCGCGAGGACGACGACCTGCAGCCACAGCCATGCTGCTAGGATGACAAAGGCGCGACGATCGGTGTTTGCGTAGAGAAAGTTGTCGTGCTTGACCCAGAAGTACGCGATGGGGAGGAGGCGCAGGAGGGACTGGCCTGCGATGAAGGGCCAGGTCAGGGCGCGGCGGCAG
The DNA here is from genome assembly GCA_018360205.1 of Claviceps digitariae. Classification (NCBI taxonomy): domain Eukaryota; kingdom Fungi; phylum Ascomycota; class Sordariomycetes; order Hypocreales; family Clavicipitaceae; genus Claviceps; species Claviceps digitariae. The sequence goes on from SRPT01000112.1 coordinate 17,933, forward strand.
TTGCGGAGGGTGTTGCGATAGATTTGGGGCACCCAGAAGGAGAGATAGATGGCGGCGCAGGCGTTGAGGAAGAGGGAGCGCGGGAGCGGGTACCATGTTGAGGAAGAGATGCCGAGAAAGGAGATACAGAGAGAGAAGAGGATGAATCGGCCGATGATGGCTTGAAAGGTAAGTTGCTGCGGCTGCGGCTGCTGTTGCGCAGGGGCGGAGGACGGTACGGTCATCGCGGAATTATTCATGGGCACGGCAGAGGCAGAGTCTGCGATTTCGGCAGATATGTCCTGGTCCGAGGGGATGATGATAACGGGCGACCTGATGGAGGCGGAGGCGGTCACGGGCCCGGGGAGGAGGGAGGAGCCCATATTCAGAGGAGGGGCAGAAAGAGAAGGACGAGGAGGAAGAGACGCTGGCGTCGAGACGTTGGAAGTTGTTTGCGCCGTGGAAGGCTGTGTTTGGCGCGGTCGGCTTTCGGGCAGTTGCACTTCGTGGATCTTGGCGAGAAAGCTCCCTCCGATGGTCATGCTGAGAAAGGCAGCAAACATTAATGCCAGCGTGGGGACAAAGGTGGCCGTCGCAGAGGAAACCCAGGTCGCGGCGGCGGTAAAGGTCATGCCGTCGACAATCAGCATCATGCTGATGGTGCCGAAGCTGACTCGTCCCATGGTGGACGGCGTGAAGGACTCCTTCATCTGGTCCCTCAGCAGGCGAACTTGGCCAAGGACGACGAGGGCGTAGAGTAAGAGCCACGTTTTGATCTGGTGCGTGTGGACCTCCTTCTTTGTGCCGATCAGATGATCAGCGCCCCCGCTGGGAGGGAAATCCGGACTGCCCTTGGTTTCGAGGAAGAATGAGCAGTCGGGAGAGTAGATGACGGCCGACATTTTGAGCTGGGGAACCTTGGGGATCGGCGCCCCGACGGGGGACTGCAGCTCAGATTCGATGGCCTGGATGGCGTCTTCCATGGCCGTCAGGGAGGAGACGGGCTTGCCGTTGTCGTCGTACTTTTGCGGCAGCGGCGGGTGGACTTGGGCATAGAGGATGTACTCGCAGTGCGGCGACGGATACGCCGTGTACATGGGGTTTTCAACGTCCGAGTTCCAGGGCATCTGCTGGTCGACGTAGACGTGCTTCTCTTTGCGCCGAATGATTGTCGCCAACGACTGGTTGAGCAGCATCTGGCTGGACTGGAAGAAGTCGGGCCCCGGGGACAGATGAGGCAAGGCAAAGATGCCTTCAAACTTCTCGCTCGTCGTCGTCATCAGAATCACACCCTGCCGCGGCCAATGCACACCCCACAGCTTCATCTCCCAGCTCAGGCCGGACCCGGTCGTGTCCTCAATGGTTGCTGTGCCGCGCAAGCTGCGAATGATGCCCCCGGAGAGAGGTGCCATGTCCACGGGCAGTTGCTCGTAGTGATGGATCGTTCTGTTCCCATTCAAGCGCAGCATCATCTTTCCGGAATCGCCCGTGACGTTCCTTGCCCATTCAGCATTGTGACCGGTCCATTCAACATCGGGCACGGTGCGCGTCAAATTGTAGCTGTTGAAGCCCCGGGCCACGGAGCCTGGGCGACGAACCCATTCGCCAAGAACCGTGCCTGAAGCATTCATCCACATTGCCTCGCCTTGCGCAGCATCCCACAGCTGGCGGCCGTCGACGGGCGGCACGGCATGCCTGCTTAGCCTGAGACCCTTTTGTCGAAATGTGTCGAGATCGTCCCAAGCGAAACCATCATGCTCTCGGAATCCCGTAAGGTTCAAGAACCTGGCATCGCCGTTGCCGGTGGTCTTGTTTCGGGGAGAAAAGTCGCCCCATTTCGTCGAGTTCAAGATGGTAAGGGCATCTCGGTATCGCGATACTCGGTCGAGGGCCACATCAGACAGGGCGAGCGATTGACTCCGATAATCGCTCTCCGGGAAGAAGAGCCATATCAGGACCAGAATGAAGAGAAAGACGCCGGCTGAATTCTGAGCTTGGGGCATGATGTGCCGCAATCCATGTACCGCCGGCAATGGGTAGGGAGTCGGTCGACGTAGACGTGGACGAGGGACGTGGACGAGGACGAGCGTGTGCAAAGCGAATAAATACCCCGAGAAGCTACCCAGGCACCATTCTAGCCGTTGTGCTTGCGCGACCAAGGCACTCGAGCGAGAAACTGCAACAAATATGTCAGGGCCGAGGAAGTCGTCGGGTGCTTCTCTATCGGAAACCGGGAGCGAGGGCAAAAGAGGAGGGAGCTTCTTGACGTGGCTGCCCGAGCTTAGCTTTAATAAGAACGGAAATGCACCTTGAAGCTGAAAACGGCATGTGTACCTAGTACATCACTTCGCATTGAGGTATCCTGTCAGGGTAAGTAGCTGCAACTTGTATGGCACGACCAGGTCTGTTGCATGTTGCATGTGACTGGAGCTTACTCTGGTGACGCAGGCGGCACTAACACGCGCCGGCTCAAGCTTACTAACCCGAAACCAGCTCCAGTGTCCGCGTGCGCCCATTGGACATGAATCGAAGGAATTTGATTTTATTGCCTCACTCCAGCTCGCGAATCGGCACGTCCACCTCCCCCCCTGTCGGCATTCCTCACCAGAGAGAACAATGCGGATTGCTCTAGACGCTTGAGTCTCGACCAGACATCCATCGCCGAACTCAGCACCACCGCTCTTACCTCACCTGGTTGCGTCGTAATACCAAAGCCCATCACAGCCTCCCATCCGCCACTTTCCTGCATTTCACAAACTGCCTTTGTCGTGCCAGCATGGATCGCAATTCTCCAGACTCCTTGTCTAATAAACCAAGTGTACGTTTTCCCGTCCGACTGATGAAAGCCCAAACTTTGCTTCAATGCCCGTGAAAATGAACAGAACATGGATCAGTAAATACCAAGAAACCAAAGAGCTGAGAACATTGAGTCTATGAATATTATTATTGTATATGTACATATATAATAGAGGAAAAAAAAACAACTCTCGATTCTGACTCTGCCCAATCAAAACAACTACATAGGTCCCGGAAAGTTCAAATCCTGATGTCTCAGCCGCCGTTGAGGACTTGTTAAACACCTTGTCCAACAAGTTTGCGAGCGTGTCTTCAGAGATATTTGCCAAGAGTACGTTGTTAGGTTAAAGCGGGATTGTTTACTGTCTTTTTCCGTCTTTCTTTTTTTTAAACATTTTTTCTTTCCTTTTCCTCTTTTTTCATCTTCCTATTAGCCCCCCTCAAAAAATGCCAATGGCACACAACCTCTGCAATCGGCACAAAGGTTTAGGTACATGATACAATGTGTGCTGATTGTCCTGCGTGTCTAGTGGATGAAATGTCTCGCAGACTGGAAAATCTAGAAGCTGCTCTTTTGGAAGGCAAAGCCAAGGAAGGTTCATCGAAACCATGAACTAAACTTAAAGCATTACTGAGAATAGAGATCGTGCCCCATGTCCAACTAATGTAACAGAGATGGACATGTGGTTATGTTTTGTTGCGTTTTTACTTTTCTCGTGTTTGTCAAGATGCAACGCTTCACTATGTCAATGCCAACCTTTTGTGTCTCAATGATTTCAGCTACAAATTTATGTAGGAGGTAATTACTACCTGAATCTCCGCATCCTTATCAAACATCACTTCATTGGCCCATGTACAGCTCCCGAGTCCTCGTGCTATACGCTCAGAGAGACTACTAGCTCATAAAACGTCTAGGGATCAACCTGCTCGTAATTCTATAACTCGTCCTTTAGCTCCTCAGCCTTATCAGCAACCTTCTTGGCGAAGCGACGGAGGATATTAGTCTTGCTCTGAATCTCGTCCCGCTTCGAGGGGACCAAACCGCCCTTGGCCAAGATCCCTTCGAGTCGGGCAAGCTCCTTGGCGGCGTAGTTGTCGCTGGAGCTAAGCTTATCAAATACACGGACGTAGTACTTGGCATACTGATACTTGGCTTCGTCGTTATACTCGCCAGCGGTCTTTTTGACCTCGGCGGCAATGTCTTCCAGCTTGGCACCACCCGTGAACCTCGTCACCAACGAGTCGAGGGCATCAATAGTGCCGGCAACGAAATCCAGTCCACCTCCGACAACGCGGTGCGTGCCCACCTTTTCATTGATGAATACGAGGAAATCCGCCTCGCTACGTCCACCAGAGTATTCTTCGCCGTTCTTGCTCGCCGCAGGGAACCATTTGATAGTCGGGTAAGAGGAGACTCCGTTCTCCCGAGTGATAGCCTTGCTGTTAGGGGCTTCAGCGTCGACCTTGGCGATGACCACGTTCTTATCACCGGCAAAATCAAGAGCAAGGCTCTCCCAAATAGGAGCCAGGCTCTTACAGTCTTGATGCAAATATGAGATTAGCATACCCTAGTTCGAACTTTTTTTTTATCGACTTCAGGAGAGCCACTTACGACCGCACCAAGGAGCAGTAAACGCAACCAGCACGTTCTTGTCGCTTCCAACCGTCTGGGGAAAAGTCTCGTCCGTAAGCATAACAACCTCGCTGGGCATTTCCAGCTTCTTCTTGGGCTTGACGCCGGTCTTTTCGGTAATAAAGGCAGACAAGCTCTCCAGATCACGGCCAGACTTGTATTCCTCGGGCTTTTCAGATTTTCCATCAAAGTATTTCAGTGTAGGGAAGCCCTGGACGCCAAAGCGCTTGCCCAGAGCTCGCTCGGCATCGGCATCGACTTTGGCAATCTGAACCTTGTTCTTGGCATGCTCGAAGGCATCACCTAGTTGCTCGTAAATGGGAGCAAGATTCTTGCAATGGCCGCACCAGGGAGCAAAGAACTCAACAAGTGTAGGCTTTCCGGACTTGAGGACCACTTGATCGAAGTTGGAGGGTGTGAGATCAATGACAGCAGATCCGGCAGCCGCAACGGCAGTCAAGGTGGCGAGCACGAAGCTCTTGATCAGTACCATGATGGGCGGAGCAGATTCCTATTGGCAAACAAAGGGTCAGTTAACTGTCATCAAGTTTTGACTTTCAAGTAATATTTCTCCGAAGTAAAAGACGGGAGTCGAGTTCACTAACAAATACGTTAAAAAAAATATGATTTAAACGGTACTTAAGAATGGCTTGTCAATTGATGATGCTAAAGTGGAAAAAAGGTGCTAGTTGCCACCGAAGGACTTGTTGACGCAGAGCTCACACCCGACCGACGTAACAGTCAATGAAGTTGCCCCACACTAGCTTTCTTTCCTTCCACCCTTTAACGGACAGTCAACCAGAAGGCACGAAGGAGAGAGGCCCACTCCCGTTCTCACCCCATGCAGCTCACGTGACGATAAGATAACGGGAGAAATTTGGCGAATCTTTCCCACGACCCTCGTGCACGTGACTCTACCACCAAAAAAATCCACCGGGGCTGGCAACCCTCCAATCGCCAGCGAGCACGGGATCCCACCGTGTGCGCGAAGTATTGTGTGCGAAATCGCGATAATCCATCCTAATCTTTCTCCTGGCGACCCCCCCTTCCACGATCGAGCTTTCCCAGTCATCACAAACCACCGCAATCATGTCTCACGAAAGCGTCTGGAACTCGCGTCCCCGTAACTACGGCAAGGGCTCTCGCAGCTGGTACGAATAAATCAATCCTATTTTCGAAAAGGGGAAAAAATGAAGAACACCCTTCTGGTTCCGAAGACAATATCCTGCATCCATTCGGTCGTCGTGAGGGTTCCCGACACTCGTAAAGAAAAAAAAAAAGAGGGACGATTTCGAAATTCGCCCTCTGGGAAAACTCTCTCCGACCTTGGATATGCTAGAATACTGTCAATGACCAGTCGACGACGACAGAACTTTTTACTAATGTTCACATTTTGAATAGCCGTGTCTGCAAGCACACTGCCGGTCTTATCCGCAAGTACGACCTCAACCTGTGCCGTCAGTGCTTCCGTGAGAAGTCCAAGGACATTGGCTTCGTCAAGGTAAGAGCAATTTTTGATCATCGCCCGACCAAAATAAACACCTCCCGGAATATACATACATCCCTTGCGTTCTCACCCTCTCCATCATATCCGTCTCCACCTCGCGACTATCGGCCACGGACTCATCCGCTCTTTCTAAACCTCCTGTATGCTGATTCTGAGATTTCTCTCCTCCTACAGTACCGATAAATCGATCCCGTGTCTTGGCCAAAGAAAAAAAAAAGCGATAATGCGAAAAACTTCGGGGAGTTGAAGGGAAGGGCTCCGTTCGGATTCTGAGATGGACAAAGGAGGAGGCCATGCGCCCTCAGTCCCGATGAGGGAGACATTTCAGAGGGGCGGTGGCGGCGGCGGCTTGGAACCGGCGTTCTTTTTTTTTTTAATGGCTTGCTTGGTTTTGAGGAAGATGATGGGTCTGACGAACATTTTCTGAGGATAGACAAATAACAAAATTTATTGGGACTCTTTACTTGCGACTGACGTGGGAAGGGCTTGTCGGAACTCTTGGTTGTGAGGTGTGTCTCAACAATAAAATCGTAGTCTTCAGGATTAAGATTGACACCGCCTGCTGGCGTCTGGATTTACGCCGCCTCCATGTCCAAATTACATTCGATTTGATTCTCAGCCGGCCCCTCAATTTTAAGCCAGCCTATTATTGCAGCAAGCAGCGAGTTCACATCACCTATAGCTTAACGATGTTTCAACACTTTGAAAATTGGAGACTTATTCCTTTTCGTGTAGCGTTATTCTACAGGCTATGCTTCACTTCAGCAGTCTATGTCTATCATGTCCATTGTGTTGTGACGCAATGCGAGATGCACACAACTGTATTTGCCTTGACACGATGTTTCATCATTGTTTATTACTGTTCCTTTCTCGACATGCTCGCCTATAGTACATGAATCAAGTCAATGGGAGAGAAACAGAGCGGGGGAGGGGGGAAAAAATCTCCAGGTCCCATCCTGGAAAATATACAAAGAGCAATATGAGCTCATAAAAAAACAATGGTGTTCGCCTCCCGTACATGTTTTGTTACATTCGAATTGCGCCTCGTAAATCCTGCTTTTTTTTAATGTGGATAAAATTGAGAAAAGAGCCTTTGTGTTGTCTTCCCGTTGCCTTTTTTTTTCATTGGTGGCAAGTTGGTGCACACAAATCCTCGACACTAGCACTTTTCAATCTCCTTCTCCAAGTCTATAAATTCGCGGATTCAATGTTGTAAAAAAAAGTTTGCTTCAGCTTTTATTTCATGATACGGGTGATTAGACCAGTGGCCACGGTCCTGCCGCCCTCACGGATGTTGAATCGCTGACCGACTTCAACGGCGTTGGGATAGGTCATGGTAACAACCATTTCGACATTATCACCGGGCATGACCATCTTGTTGCTCGGATCCTCTGTACCTTCGGGGAAAGTCAGGTCAATGGACTCGTCAGAGGTGCGGAGATAGAGCTGAGGGCGGTAGTGCTCATGGAAACCGGTGTGGCGACCACCTTCTTCCTTGGACAGAACGTAAAGAGAGGCGAGGAACTGGGTGTGCGACTTGACGGTACCCGGCTTGCAGACAACCATGCCACGGCGGACATCCTCGCGACGAATACCACGGATGAGAAGCCCAGAGTTATCACCGGCCTGCGATTGATCGCAGGACTTCTTGAAGGTCTCGATGTCGGTGACCTTGGTCTTGATGACCTCCGTGCCCTTGCCGACAAGCTCGATATCCTCATCACGCTTCAGGACACCACGCTCGACACGACCGGAAACGACGGTACCACGACCAGAAATGGAGAAGACATCCTCGACGGACATGAGGAAAGGCTGGTCCAAGCTACGCTCGGGGGTAGGGATCCATTCGTCAACAGCCTTCATGAGCTCATCAATCTTGGCGTTGCCAATCTCGGGCTTCTGATTGTTCAAAGCACATAGAGCAGAACCCATGATGACGGGGGTGTCATCGCCCTCAAATCCATAGGTGCCGAGGAGCTCTCGCATCTCCATCTCGACAAGTTCCAGCATTTCAGGGTCATCAATGGCGTCGACCTTGTTGACAAAGACCACTATTCTTTGCACACCAACCTGTCGGGCAAGCAACAAGTGTTCTCGAGTCTGAGGCATTTGACCGTCGGAAGCCGCAACAACAATAATGGCACCATCCATGTTGGCAGCACCAGTAATCATGTTCTTGATGTAATCGGCGTGGCCAGGGCAGTCGACGTGGGAGTAGTGGCGGTTTTCGGTGGCGTACTCGATATGAGCCGTGGAAATGGTGATACCTCGCTTTCGCTCTTCGGGGGCCTTGTCAATGGCACCATAGTCGAGGAAGTTGGCGAGGCCCTTTTCGGCCTGTCGCTTGGTAATGGCAGCGGAAAGAGTAGTCTACGGGCACAACGTGTTAACAAATCTTTTTGCAACTCTTTGCTTTGTGATGACGCCTTTTCTTTTTTTTTTTTTTCCAATTCTCAAATTGCAGACCTTTCCGTGATCGACGTGTCCAATGGTTCCAATGTTCACGTGGGGCTTTGTTCGCTCAAAAACAGCATATGATCGGTAGATATTGAGCATGCCGGCAGCGCCGTGAGGCTTCAGCGCCGACTGAAGGGGATTCACGCGGCCACTGCGCAGGCCATGTCGCGCAGTCCGCAAAAACGGCGCAACGGATCTGAAAGCGGACGACATTTTTGAAAGACTCTCTCAAGAATCAAATTGAGGAAATGGAAAATAACGATGGGAAGAAGAAAGGGAGGCGAGGCGTGCTGTTGGGCGATGGTGGTTGCAGATATCCTCCTGGGCCAGGGCAAAGAGAAGGCGACTTTGAAATTTTTATGAGCTCCAACCCAATGGGGGGGGGGCAACTGCAGCATTCGCAAGACCGACAGGGGGTGGGGGCAGCAGTCTAGGTCACTCTCGATGATGATGGTAACGTACGTCACGTGAGGGCATGGTAACGCCGGGCATCAATTCCTCGCACGATCCACGCAGGGCTTGGCAAAAGTTCATCGCCTCCATCTATTCAAGAGAATTTATATTCGCATTGAAATTATTCCTTAAAGCGAAGAAAGAGGGTGAAAAATAAACATGTGATCCTCCGTGCCTGAAACGCCTTTTTCTCTTTCAAACGCATCGTCGTTAATATTTCCCATACTGCCCAACCCGACTTTTGCTATATGCCTCCCAGAAAATCAATTACGATGCAATGGCTTTGATTTATTTTCCTTCTTTTTTTTCAACTCTCTCTTTGCCTCTCTCCACGAATTGGGAGTCAACCCAGACAAAACACACTCTGCTAGAAAACAACGGCAAGCTTGAATCCAGTCCACGAAATCCGTGCCGCCACGACACCCGTGGTGCCGATGAGCATAAACACTCCAGCAAAGGCCTTCAGGCCCATCGCGCCTCCCGCTCCCTCGAAGATGGCTCCGGCAATGGGAGATGTGATCAGGCCGCCGATGGAACCAAACAACTGGCTAATGCCGTTCCTATAGCCGACTTCCTCCAGGGGCGATATCCTTGCCACGAGTGCGGCTAGCAGAGCAACGTAGGCGCCCGAGAAGAGACCAAACAGAAGGCAGAAAGCAACAGTGGCTGCGTCGTTGCCTCCACCAGGAATCCAGACCGCCATGATGCAGATGCCAGCACCGTAGCAGGCGAGGGAGAAGATGTTGAAGAGGCCAAATTTGTCGGCGAGGAAGCCTGATCCCGCACGTCCAATCAAACTGGTCATACGAAATTAGCAATGTTGAGTGAATGGAGGGAAAGAGAAAAGAGTTGTAGTGGCAAACTCAGCAAAACGAGACTACTACGGATGCTTACCTTGCAGCATTATAAAAGGCAATCAGATTCTCAGCCAAAGAATCTCTCATCCCTTCTGCTTTGGCGACAGTAGGGATGAAGTCGATGGGGGTGTACATGCCAAAGGGAATCATGGCGAGACCGACGAGCAAGAAGAGAAACGTGCTCTCGTGGAATGGGCGAGCCAGGAGCCTTCTCGAAAGTGGCTGCCGCCCATAGACGTGTCGTGGCTTAAGCGTAAAGTTGGCAACGACAAGCAGTACCAGTATGATAGAGGCAGCGCTCCTCATGGCCCAGCCATAACCCACAGACTGGATGAGACGGCTCAGCATGATGGGGAAGACGACACCACCCAGGCTGGAGCCAGTGGCAAAAAGGCCGAATGCCGTTCCTCGTCGCTTCTTGAACCAGCCGCTGACCGTTCCGATGGCGGCCAGGAAAATGGCAGAAACACCAAGCGAGCTACACAGACCCTGTGACAGCATGAACTGGTAGTACTGAGATGACAGAGACGCCATCATGAGACCAAAGACGTGTAAGAATGCGCCGCCGAGCATGAGAGGCCGCGGCCCATAGGTGTCAAATATTTGGCCCGTGAATGGAGACAAGAATGACATGAGAAAGATTTGCATCGAGGGAATCCATGCGATTTGGCTTGCCGTATAATCTTTCAAAGGGCCATTTTGGTAGTATTCTTGAAAAGTGCCCACGCCTGTTTATTTGTTTTGTTTACCATGATCAGTTGAAGGCGAAAAAATTTCTTTCGAGTTGTCGAGGCAATAGGAAGAGAAAAGAAAGAAAGAAAGAAGAATATGAACGTGCCGCATACATACATATATGCGTGTGTGGTCACGGATTCTGATTGCAAAACCCCACAGAACACGCAAAAGATAACCAGTTGTGCTTTGGTTTTTTTTTTTTTTTAAAAAAAAAAAAGAAGAAGAGGAAGAAGAGAAGAAGACACGAAACACGAAACACTTACTATTGATCCAGCCGTAGCTGGAGAAAGAGACGCACCAAGCACCGACCACAACTAGCCAGGCATCTAGTCCGCCGTCAGGGAAGTTGTCGTCGTCGTCGTCGTCCTTATCGTTGTTGGTTGCATCAGTGAGCTCCTGGCCGGCGTGTTCAACGTCCCGACGGGAGATCTGACGAGAGGCCTGCGCTCCCGCTTCGGCAATCCATTCCCCTTGTGCCATGGCGGCATCTGACTCGGCGATTTTCTGTGTACGGCGACTCGCTGTCGGCGCAAGGGCCTCTAGACTCGAATCTGACCCGTGGGAGTCCGATGACGAAGTCGTTCCAACCTTTTCGTGATTACTGTCCAACATGGTGAAGCACGAGCAAGTCCTTTTTTCATCCCAGATTTCTTTTCTTTTCTTTTCTTCACAGAAATAAAAAGAATAAGTAAAAGAAAATCAAAGAGTACGATGAGGAAGAAAAAAGAAAAGGAAGTACAGGTTAAAGTAAACTAAAACCAGGTGTGTTGGCTTTGAGACAGAATGAACGGTGGAGGGGAAAAGCGGTCCTGCTTCGAGAAAGCGGAAGAGTGCCCGTCCGTGGGGAAGAAGGGGGGTGGGATTTTCCCGGTGCAGACCCTGCAGAGCAATACAATGGAGCAGACGAGTTCAATAATGCCATGGTCCGGAGGAAGCATGCTTTTTTTTTACGCGCTTGCGAGCTAAGGCGGCTCGCCAAGAGGGAACGGGTCTACGGGGTCGGTCCTTTTGCAGGGCCTTGGCGGGACAGACAAAAGACGCGCATATGCAACTCTCGGGATTGCGATGCGGTAGTCTCGCCCTGCCTGTCTAGACACTTGCTGCATGTGTTGTGCCTCATCTTGACAGATTTGCGGCCGGCCGGTCCAGACAGTCATTTTCACGGACGCAGTCGCGCGAAAGGGGACATCAAGATCTCTCTCTGTTTTTTTTTTTCCCCTCTCTGTAAACGAATTTAGAGCGGACCAGACGGGTTTGAAATCTTTAGTCAGCCTCGGTGCTCCGGGAGTAGGCCGGACACAAGACACGCATGCGTGTGAGTCACCGATTCCGGAGCCATTGTTGCGCGGTGCAGGTGCCGCTAAAATATGCCGGTCTACGAGCCGTGCCTTGCGCACCAACAAGAACGCATTCCCCTCAGTCGGTTTGCACCTGGGCTGGATAAAATCAATCATGCCAAGCGGGGCAGCGCGATGATTATCGGCGGCTCGTGCGAGAACTGGCAACCGCATCCGTGCTTAAAGATGCAGAAGCGAAATCAGACCGCTTCTTGCAAAGTGAAGGCATGCATCTGCTTGTATGTACACATGCCAATACATACGTCCGTATCATGAAAGCCGGGGCCGAGCTTGCTCCGTCGTGCAGAGCCGGGTCTGCAGCCGCAGGCGCCACCGGCTCGGTCGGAGCGTGTCGACCAATTGCCGTGAGCTATGCCGTGCGTGAGGTGGACCACCCATTTTGGCGGGGCTGATTTCCACGGCGGATGCACACGATGCACACGATGATGCACAAACCAAATCTTTTTTTATTAATGTTAGTGAGCAGAGTTGTCCTTTTTTCCCTGAGAAATCAAAGTTTTTTTTGTTATTATTGTTTTTGGTTCTCTCTCCGGCCTCTTTCACTCTTTTGTTTCTCACGTGTTGACCAGGCTGTGCTGCTTCTTGCCTTGTGCCGCCAAGTGGCTCGTAACAGCCACAGGATCCACCAGTCTCGCCACAAATGCAATTTTTCCGTCTTGTCAACTTCCCACCTCACCACCACTCAACCCAGACCAGGCCAGGGGTTGGGAGCAGTTTTGCACGCAAACTTGACGTTACACGAGCCTCGCCTCAACAGACACACATACACACATACACACACACGCCCACTCACTCACTCACTCTCCCTCTCACTCACACACTCACTCACTCACCCACACCACACCACACAATGGACCAACAAGCCCAACAACCCCTCAACGCCGACCAGCCTCCCCAGCTCGGCCTGCTCTCCCAACTCGCCGCCCGCCTCGCAGAATATGGCTCCAACGCTACGCACAACATCTCCGAAGGCTTCAGCAGCATGTCCACCCAGGCATGGATCCGCGTCATCGTCATCGCGGGCGGGTACATGCTCCTGCGGCCCTACCTCCAACAGATGGTCACCAAGGGCGCGGTGCGCAAGATGGAAGCCGACGACAAGAAAGCCCGGGAAGCGGACGGCGACGCGCTGTCCCATCCGGAACTCACCCCCAATGAGTACCGCGGCATCAAGGAGAAGCTGTATGCGCAGGAGAATGACAACGAGGGCGCCGACGGGACGAGCTCCGACTGGGGCCAGAAGGCGCGGGTGCGGCAGAGGCAGATGCTGAGGGAGCTGTTGGAGGAGGATGAGAGGCGGAGGGCCGCGCAGGATGAGGATGCTGATATCCAGGAGTTTTTGGAGGATTAACGATTCATCGCTGCTGCTGCTGTTGTTGTTTTTATATATATATGCATATGATGTATGTCATGGAAGAGGAGGGCAGGGAGATTATATTCGGCGCATTGGGTGGCTTTCATTTTGCGTGTAAGAAACTGTTCATTCTCTCGATTATATATGGAGCCTGTTGCATTCAAAAAAAAAAATATGACATGCTCTAGTTTTTTTTTTTTTCAGCCTTCTTCTTTTGGACAAGAAGCCGCTCTGTCATGGTTCTCTGCACATCATGCCGTGATGGGTCTTGGCAGACTTGCATGAACAAGACACGCAGGTGTCGAGGTGCCTGGCACTGTCGTCGTGTCTTGCACACGGTCCCTTGTTGTCCGTCCATCACGTCCAGCAAAGGTGTAGGTGAGCTGGCATTAACGAGGGAGGAGAGCAGGAAGAGCCTACTTGGCGCATGATTTCATACGCGGACAATTTTGGATCATGTCGCCATTCGCTGATTAGTGACTTGATCTCAATCTCTGTGATTGCATGTCCCAATTTCGATGAAGTTGGACAGGAAAATTGTTTTTTTTTTTTTTTTTTTTTTTTTTTCAGGATGGTCCAGGGTAGCCCTGCAGCCTGGTGCAGTTCTGGGATGATTTTATCGGCCGCCTCCGTCGGCTGCCCCTGTCCGGCGAGACTCGGCGGGTCCACGGCCGATTGGGAGGGGGGCGCCCTCGGATTTCTCCTGTCTTGTGTTGATGCCCGAATGGTCGAATGGATCCGTTTATTTTCCCCTTCATTTCTTTCAAACCTTAAAAGCTGGGCACGATTCGGGATGCGGAGAATATCGGCCGTGTGTCTTTGCTTGTGTGGTGCATTTTGGTTGGCTGGCTGGCTGTCAATCCCAGGCCGTTTCCAACTTGCTTCTCGCCGATTGGAGTAACCCAACTGGTACAGTGTACAGTGGCGCAGTGACCAGAGCAGAGCAGTGCAGTGGCGCAGCGCAGTCTAGTGGTGCCGAGCCGTTGTCAGCCGCCGCGAGGCGTCGAGCGCCTCTTTCCTTTTGTGTCTGGTCTGGTCCAAATCTGTCCAGTCACTGGTCATTGGCGGACGACCTTGTTTGACTGAGCCACTCCACTTCAACCTGATGAATCCGCTTGCACGGTTAATTACTTCGAGTCAACCACCACTTTTTGACACGGAAAGCCTGCTGCAGGCCGCCTCCTTGACGTCTTGACTGTTCTTTCTCCATATCTCTCCTCCCTGTGGTCTGTTGTCGATTCAGGAGCTGGGAGCTGGTGCCGCGTCTTTCCGGCCCCGCGATTGCTACTGGCAGGCAGCAGCAATTCGCAATGGGTGACGCATCAACCATCGAGAACCTGCTCAACACAGGCTACTTCACCACCTCCCGAGCTCGCAGCACTGACCCGTCAGTTGGCACCTCCTTTAGATTGATGCATCGGTCAAGCTGACATCATCTAAGCAGTCCTCCTTCACCACAAGCTCTGCCCGTTCTAAGGAATGCTCGCCCGGCATCCAATCCGCCGCCCGTCCCCGCTCATGGCCAAATCCCCAGAACCGTCCACCTCGCGCCCGCGCCGCCACCCAAGAAGAGCTTTCCACCGCCAGTCACTGTCGAAGAAGAGATCGCCTCTCTTGCCAAAGAATATGGCTCTCCTCAACCATCTGTAGACTCCGAAGCGGACCCGCCGTCTCGAGGCGAGGTTGACCAAAACCCAATCATCATCGAAGTACACCAACATAACCCCGAGCGCCGCTTTGTAATCGTACCAGATGATGCGAAAGAACAGTCGCCCATGACAGAGAAAACAGTCCACGCTGAAAGACATGCGAGGACGGCAAGGGCGGATGGCCAGGGAGAACAGTCCTCGGCAAGTAGGCAAGCGCCGAAATCTTACGGAACCAAGGATAGAAATGACACAGAACTCCCACGATCTGAGTTTGAACGAAGAAAGAGCAAACACGACTTGCCACCCATAGACACCGAAATGGACAGTCGGCATCACCACCATCACCGCACTCATTCAGCCGACCCTAAATTCAGTCCCGATCATGTCGACAATCGCCAGTCTCGTCCTCATGGAGATCAATTCCTTTCTCCCGACAAGATTCCGAGCGGCCCTGGCCCCCAGACGCGGGAGAAGACTTACCCTGGCAGGACACAGTCTTCGGCGCTATATGGTGCCCGGTCACCGTCACGAACAAGGCACTCTTTCGAGGACCGCGACCGTAACCGTGACCGCGGTACGGAACGTGACCATTATTCGCATAACCGGGCGTCTTCCACAAGGCAGTGCAACGCGAATTTTGAAAACGACCGTCCGCGACGCCGAATGACCAGCGACGCCGACGCCCGATCTAGAGACGAACATTTGCAAGCAAGGAGCGACAAGCGACCAGAAGGACCAAGACCCAGGTTGTCTCCTCGATCCTCCCGGGATGCTGGTCGCTCCGCAAACGATCACCCTAAGAGTTTTCGTGACTCGGGCTATCCATCGGCAAGGCCCGTGGTCGTCCAAGATGTCAGATCGCCGGTCCGGCCTGACAGAAGAGAAGAACCCGCTGGACCCCCTCGCTCGACTTCTAGGACACGTACTTTTCCCTTGACAGCTGCGACGGCAGGAGTGGCGGCAAGCGCAATGGCACATGAACCAGTTCAGTCGACATGGTCATCCACAGACACTGCGAAACCAGCCTCTCGGCCCGCGGAACAAGCCGGAAGGAGCCCAAAGACCATGCTCCCGTATCCCGACGACGATGTTCCGCCAGACGTGAGTTTTGGCGTGCGGGATGGTCAGTCCGAGGCAAGGCAGCCGAACGGGGGAGAAATGACGGGACTGTATACAATGCCAGAACCGCCTCCAACATACCCATCTGGTCGTTCTTCTTTTTCTCATTCAACAAATGATATGCCTGCAACATCTGCAGCAGCGAATACTTCACAAACCTGGACTCCAGCGCCATTCGACCCTGAAAAAGACGGACTGCCCAACGAGAGACCCACGGGTACATACAGGCGCTACTCAGAAAATAACAGCACGGATGGAGCTGATACCCTACCAGAGTGTCCGCGGCGGAAGCCTGTTGCAGGTTTGGTGGATTGGCTGACGCTGCCGCATACCAGTTTCAACATCTGTCCCAGCTGCTACGATGCCATATTCGCAAAATCGGAGTACCGAACTCTCTTCAAGCCGATGCTGCGACCATTGAATGAGCCAATATCGTGTGATTTTGGTGTCTCTCCCTGGTACAGAATAGCTTGGCTTCTCACGCGCAAGGACAATATGCCCGACCTTCGGCTTCTGCAACAAATCGCCAGCGTGGGCGCTTCATTCAACCGAGAGCCCTGTCCTGGCAGCAAAAAGGCCACGCGAAGTTGGCTTACGGTCAAGGATCCCCACACTCGGCTTCCAATTGATGGGTTTTCTGTTTGCTACCAATGTGCAAGAATCGTCGAGCTCTTGCTACCAAACCTGACTGGCGTCTTTGAGCCACTTGACTCTCGGCCAAGAACGGATGTGTGTGCTCTACATTTTGCGCCCGACAGGAAACAGTTTGTTCTCTTCTTTGACGCGCTAGAGACCACGTCAGATAAAGCCATGTTGGCCAAGAAGCCTCCAGACGTAGATGACTTGGCTCGAACATTGTGGCACTTAGCCGTCGGCGCCAAGTGTCGCGAAGACACTCCCGTAATTGATGGATATTGGCATATGATGCAATTTCTCAGGGAGTTTACGGTATGCGGCCCCTGTTTCGAGCATGTTGTGAAACCGCAACTCAGCGACGGAAATGTCATTGCACGGAACTTTTACACGAAGCCGCAGAGACTGCCATCTGCAACGTGCCAGCTATACTCGCCTAGGATGAGGGAGATTTTCAGACGGTCGTGTCGAGGAAACGACCCCAAGTATTTGGAAGAAAAGGTCATTCAGAGGCGGCGCAAGGAAAAGGACATTTACGACCAGCTGGTCAAAGTAGATTGCGCGAATGCGAGCAGCTCATGGAAGGAGGCACAAGTTGGTAAGCTCGTGGACGAATGGAAGCGATGGGAGTAGTCTTTTTTTTTTTTTTTTTAAATATTTATTTTTCTTTCTGTCCTTGTTGGTTATGGAGGAAGAGAAGGGATCTGAAAATTTCATTTTTTCTTGGGTCGGACTGTAATTGATGAGGTTGGGGTGCGGTTTTTGATGACTTCCACGAGACAAATATGCTATATGACTTAATGATGCCATGTGATAGCATACATAAATGGGGTTTTTTTTTTTTGGAAATAGTTGGGGACTTGGAGGGGGCCATGTTGAGCTTGAATGTGAGCTATTGGGGCGACTGTAAGTGCTCTAGAGTGCTGGCGAATTATTTGCCGCGGTAATTGTTGTTGGTGTAAGTGTGTACTTATGTATTCCATACGCTCAGGGGGACTCAGATGCTGGATGTGTCTTTTGAAAACCCTGAACCCCAGAATAGCGTCGCCCACTGCTCTGTCGCTCATTTGAGACCCTTTCTTCCTTATCCCATCTTTGCTTCGACTGCGGCTGTGCCGGAACTTTACCACGACATGATGTGTTACCAGAGGCATCGCCGTTACTAGATCGTATGCCAAAGTGCCAGCAGGCTTTACAGTATCGTATTGGACAGACACTGTGTCATCACACGGCCCAGTGGGGCATCCTCGCTTAAGTACGTACCTCACTTAGGGCCATCCGCCCACCAAAAAAAGTCCATGCCCAGAACCCACCGCCGGGCGAAATTTTATCGCGAAGCCTGCGCCGCCCACACCCCCCAGCCGAAAAGTGCGACTTTTCTCATTCCCACTCTATCCACCAGCAAATTTCGACGCCGTCCGACGATCGAGGTAAGAGATACTCTGCAAACTGCCTCTCCCCTCGCCGGCTTATTTTTCGCCTGAGAAGAAGGGAAAAGAGGACGAAACGAAAAAAAAAAAAAAAAAAAAAAAAAAAGCCAACAACACTGAATTAACATCTCCAACTTTTTCCAGGTCCCAGTCTAATCCGTCACAATGGCTTCGCGACCTACCGTCTCCATCATCGGCAAAGATGGTGCTCCCACGGGAGCTACCCACCCCGTGCCTGCCGTCTTCACCAGCCCTATCCGACCGGATATCGTGCAGCGCGTGCACACTGGCATGGCCAAGAACAAGCGCCAGCCTTATGCTGTGAGCGAGAAGGCTGGTCATCAGACCTCTGCTGAGTCGTGGGGAACTGGTTCGTGGGCACTTTTTGGCTTTTTTCCCTCGTCCCATTTCTGTCGTAAAGAAACGGAAGGGAGACTTTTCAAACGAGAGGCTAGTTGGTGGCGAGATGCCGATTGGAGAAAATCACATACATGTTCCATCTTGACGCGGAGGTGCTGGTGAAAACATCTTCCATCTTGGGTTTCATCCTCACAGGATGGAATTGAGAAGATTTTCATTTTCTAATCAGTCATGATACGCGGTTGATGGTATGGATGTGGTACCTGATTTGCATCGACCTGCCGCTAGTCTTCTCTTGAAACTTCTCGGGAAAGATGGGGGAAAAATGACAAGAGGACTGCAGAAAAGGCTAATGTGGAATGTTTCTGTCCAGGTCGTGCTGTCGCACGTATTCCTCGTGTCTCTGGTAGTGGTACTCACCGTGCCGGTCAGGCTGCCTTTGGTAACATGTGTCGTTCTGGTCGCATGTTTGCTCCCACCAAGATCTGGCGCAAGTGGCACGTCAAGGTCAACCAGGGCCAGAAGTGAGTTATACTCTCCTCTTCTTTTTTTGCCTTGCGTTTTTATCTGAGCTGGGCAAAAGAGATCTTGCTGCTACAGTTCATGTATTCCGGGCCCGGGCCCGGTATTGTTACCATTTCACTAACTCTCTTCCAGGCGCTATGCTACCTGCTCCGCTTTGGCTGCCTCTGCCGCTGCTCCTCTCCTGATGGCCCGTGGTCACGAGATCATGACCGTCGCTGAGGTGCCTCTGGTCGTCGACTCCGCTCTCTTCGATGCCGGTGCATACACCCGCACCGCCCCCGCCCTGGCTCTCCTCAAGGCTGTTGGCGCTGGCCCCGACCTCGAAAAGGCCAAGTACTCCAAGAAGCTCCGCGCCGGCAAGGGCAAGCTCCGTGGCCGCCGTCACCGCCAGCGACGTGGCCCTCTCGTCGTCTACAACCCCGAGGTGGACGGCAAGGAGCTCGTCAAGGCCTTCCGCAACATCCCCGGCGTTGAGACCAGCCCCGTCAGCGCTCTGAACCTCCTCCAGCTCGCTCCTGGTGGCCACCTCGGCCGCTTCATCGTCTGGACCTCGGCCGCCTTCAAGGCTCTCGATGAGATCTACGGCTCCACCACCGAGGCCTCCGCCCACAAGCGCGACTTCTTCCTCCCCTCCAACGTCGTCTCCCAGGCCGACCTCACCCGTCTCATCAACTCCTCCGAAATCCAGAGCTCCCTCAACGCCCCCAAGGGCGAGGCCACCACCCGCCGTGGCGCCGTTCAGAAGAAGAACCCTCTGCGCAACAAGCAAGTCATGCTGCGTCTGAACCCTTACGCCTCGGTCTTTGCCAAGGAGTCTCAGAAGAAGCAGGAGTAAAAGTGCTACCTTGGCTATTCCAGCTGGTAGCAGTTCATCTTTTACATTCCTGTTCTTCTTATCTTTTTGCGTAGGCGTGCGCATGGTGCCGTCCTCACTGGGTGTGCAGGGAGACGGGAGATGAATCAAAACAATTTTAGCATGACGCCAATGTCAATCTTGCTATGGATCGGGATTAATGACGAGGAAATTTAGTCTCTTATGGTATACACAAAACAGAAAACACAAGATACTTATTTATTCCTCTCCCTTGCCTTTTTTATTACAATTTTTTTATACCGAGGCGTATGGGCTTCGTGACGGCGAAAACAAAATATGTTTGTCTTTTTTTTTATTGACTCTTCTTTCTATCTTCCTTTTTACAAAAATATGTGTGCGTGTGTGTGTGCGTGTGTGTGTGTCCTTGATGTGTGAACAGTGCTGCTGCGTGAATGGGAGATGATTTGTATGGACAGACGGATGGTCTCTACTAGACTTTCCATGATGGTGATTTTCCTGGACCCGAAATCAACCTCCACAGCAGCTGTTTTCAAACTGAATAGTATAGTATTTCAGGCAGCAATCGCGTCATGAGCTATTCGTAGTGCAATCCTCGTCAGGGCTCGAACAACCATCCTCCATGGCCTGTTAAGAACCAAGACCCGTGTATTTATGCATACTCCAATGTCGTTTATCCTTCACCAGTCCTGGTGCGAGCCAGAGTACTTGCTGAGCGGTTCGGCCATTTCGGGCTTGGGGCTGGCGAAGCACCCCGGAGGGCTAATGTAGAAGCCATTTCCAGGAGATTTGTCTTTATTTTATCCTGACGTCCTGTGATAGCCTATCGACAGCGGATACTTTTTTACTTTTTCACCTCACGGGCTGCGTGTATCGTGCTAATGCATTTCTTGGGTACCATCTCAGCTTTGTTCAAAGTTGATCTGCTCTCAGTGGCGCTTACCTAGATTTATATAGTACTAGATCCTGATGGCTTCCCGGGATTGTCTGCATCATGGGGGTAGGCATAGCGTTGGAGGACTCGTTTGAGCTAATGTGAATCAGCTGTCACTCGATCAGCCACTCGGGCTATTTGCATCCTGATGACGCTGGTGGTGCTGCTGCTGCCACAAACCCCTTCTCTATTTTGGATCTACAAATAGCCGAAGAGTCTAAGTAATGTTATTTGTAGCCGTGGTTATATCCAAATGACGGCCTAATTTCTAAAGGCAAAGCGGGAAGCTGCGCTTCTCAGCTTGCCGCTCTCTCGCGAACGAATTTTTTTTCCCCCGCGAGTTCAGCCAAAAGCTGTGCTTTGTCTTAGAAATCTATACATCGTGGGCAGGCCGATGGAACGAGTACCCCAGTTCCTCTAGGGTCTTTGCTCTACAGCCCTGGTCTTCAAACTTCATCTTGGCCGCGGGAATAATGCGCCGAATCCAGAATTGCTCGTCGCCCCATCTCGGCGGCTCTTTGCCCAGTTGCGTTGCCGTCATGACCCAATCATGCAGCTCATTCATGTACTCACCGTCCTTCAAGTCCGGCAGCAGGTGAAGATTGTCACCTGCGTCCTTCTCGGCGTCCTGGTTCCAACGTAGCATGTCCGGTTTAGGTGGCAGGGCGAGGTTGTTGGACCATACTGCCGAAAAGACGGCGGCTTGTGCCTCTGACAGGGGGAATGGGACGACGCGCATGTTGAGCGCGGAAAATACCAGCGTGGGATGCTGGATGTAGAACATGTGCCGGTACAGGCCGTGGACGCAGGCTCCGTTCGTGATGATTTGCTTCTCTAAATCGCCGAGAAAGGGGAGACTGAATCGAAACCCTGTGCAAAAGACGATGGCGTCTATGTCTGCTTCAACGGTTCCGTCCTTGAGCCGCACGCCCCGTTCTTCTACGAGGAACTCCTCGATCTCGGCAATCTCGCGACATCCCGTGTGTTGCAGTTTGTCAGACGGGGTTTCGTGCCTGACGGATAAGAGCGTCGGTCCCTTAGACACCCGGTTGATCTGGTAGGCTATGTCCAGCCCGGATGGTCCATTGCCGACGACGATCGTCTTTTTGCCATCGAAAGCGTCCACTGAGTGATAGTTTTTCGAGTGGATGATGACGGAAGGGTGTGCGTCATGGAAGCTCGCCAGATTCTTGACGTTGGGAACAAAGGGTGTTGAATAGTGTCCGTTTGCCACCACGACTGCATCAAATGTCTCGCAGAGCACTTCCCCACTCAGGGTAGATCGAGCTTCCACTTGCCACCTATCGTCGTCTTCTTCCACTTGCAACTGCACACGTGTCACTTGGGTGCAGAATTTGATCAAATCCCTGACGTCCTGTGAGTACGTGATGATGTACTTCTGAATGTCCTGCCGGCTGGGAAAGATCCAGGACTCGTGTGGAAAGTCCAGATCCGAGAACTTCATCAGCGTCTTGGGAATGTTGGCATGCAATTCGTCGTACATGGGAGAGGGAAAGACGGGAATCTCATTGCGTCCCACGCGATGGGGTTTGTCTGGCGGATAGAATGGGCTGGTCTGCGGAATCGGGTTCGGTGCTGGCACGACAATGTCATAGTTCCAGACACCGCCGACCTCTGCCTGCTGCTCAAATATCGTCACCTTGTCGTATGTGCCTTGGGCCCTGAGATACTTGGCGGCTGCGAGACCGCAAGGCCCGGCGCCGATGACCGCAATGCGTCTGACATGGAAGGTTCTTGGGCAGAGCGAGCCCATGACTTGGCCAATCGATGCGATATGTGATTGATGTGTGTAGAAGAATAGCGGACCGGAGGGGATTTTGTTTGGTGGTTTCCGAAGCCCCAGTCAACGTGCGTGAGACTATAAGAGGGAGGGTCGGTCCATGGATGGAAAATCAAGTCTAAATATTTAAGAACTCTATGTACAAATATCGAATGCGGAGGACGGGCTGAACATTCCAATGCTGTTGTTCAACGTGCCATCAATGTCGAGCGAGTCGATTTTGGTCTCTCCGCATGAGGGGGGCCTTTTGACCAGTTGACCTTTTGACCTTTTGGCCCGTTTGGTCGAACGGCCCCACATCTCTAAAGTACCCAGCTGAGCCAACTGGGCCAGCTGCAGCTCGGTGCCCACCGCCTGCCACTTGGAGTGACGGAGCGGCAAACCTGCAAGCTGCCGGCTGACTGCTTAAATGCTTGTCTTCTCGCATCACGGCCAACTTCACCCCCCGCTTCGGGAGTCCTCAACTCTATACACGTAACAGAAGCTCGGAGTAGCTGACTTGGTGCCATGCGATCCGGACGAACACGCGTTTTTTCTTCACCTGCTGACACAGCGCACGCTCAACAACCTCTCTAGTCTCCTTTCCTCTCCCTCCCCAGCTTACGATCCCGACCTGGACACACATGGCAAACCTGCCATCCTTGGAGGCGCTCCATGAAGCTGCTTCGATACATATAGCCCAACTCAGCGCCGAAAACATCAATACGAATCCTCCTATAGCCGTCGATGGTGTGGTAACAATAACATGGCCGTACAGTAGTGTGACCAAGTCGATTGCCTTCGTTCTCGCGGAGCACGATGTCTTGCTTCGGCGCAGCCAAGGGCAGCTTCGAGTCGAATTCTATGGCGCGTCTGGCAAGGCAGTCGCAGATGCTCAGATCGGTGGTGGCGACAAAATACGCCTTAGCCTCGAGGGCGCTCAATGGAATAAAAATGACACCAAGACTGCCTTGCCGGCGGGCTCGCTCGAGTGGCAGCTCAAGTACACTAATCGACTGCACGCGAGCATCTTCAGAGAAACATCTCGAGGGCCAGAGCTGCTCAATATTGACGGACCCGAACACACTTCCGATGAAGTGGCAGAGCTGGACTCTATACCGCCGCCCACGTCACCATTACATTCTTCAAATGATGCGCATTATGAAGTGAACAACGCTACTCCGAGACAACACATGCACAAGCAGTCGACCGTCCTATCAAAACGACTGGCATCCAACACCTTTGAAGAAGAAGAAGAGTTTGCTTCCCCGGCGTTCATCAAGAGGGCGAGAGTCTCGTATGGCTCGCTTTTCGAAGGCGATTTTGATCCTTTTGACGACCAGAAATGCAAAACTAAACCGAAAAAACGCAAGTCCCGATTCAGCATAGGCAATGCCGTCTGGAGATATAGCAGCAGGTCACCGAGCTTGGACGATAAGGTGTCTTCATCACCGCAGACAGATGCCGACTCCGTCGAACCCAATGAAAACACGTTCGCAAAAGAAAGTGATTCTACCACACCAGCAATAATTTCTCAACGACCGACCATGGTGGACGAGGGCTGTCAAACACAAGATGTCTCATTTAGTCCATCTTATAACCAACATGGTTCTGCCCAAACTCACTTCGTGGACGAAATGCGACAACAACAACAAGGCCCATTCCCTGTTCCCACCTATGCTGAGGGGCACGTCGAAAGCACGGGAACCCCATCGAGAACCTTGTTTGGTCAGCTGAATCCACATGACCGTATGTCTGAACCATTGGCTCAGCCGATAGGTTTCCGAAGGGCGTCAGATGAACCACATCATCCATCTGGAATCACTTTGCCCACAACGCAAGCTGAAGGGATTTCCGACGGCAGTTGTGCGCAAGGGCCACCGACGGCTTGGTTTATGGGCTCTGCCGTTTCTGCGGCTGCGGCTGCGCCTGTCGTGGCTGCAGATTACGCCGACGTGACCGTGGCGCAGCACATCTATCCCGATCTAGGACAAATTCACCGTTCAAACCCACAGTCTCATGGGGGTACGTATGGAGCACCTGATATACTTCATCCTATTTCCCAAGATCAGCTGCCCTGGCAAGCGGGACATGCTTCGCTATATCCTGCGATACACAGCCAACCCTTTCAAGAAGCTACAGCTGTGGCAATACAAAGCTCTCCACCAAGAGAGGAACAAGATGATCAAGGACGGTTTCATTCCAAGTCATCTTTCGAGGCCGACGAGGAGTCAGGTACGAAAGAGTCACCATCGGTAGGTGGCGCTGCACAGGTCACTGATATGGTGGATGCGGAGGAAATGGAAGAACAGAATCCGCAAAGTGAGCCGTCTGGTTCCGACGACGACGGTGGAGACCTCGGGGGTGAGGATTACGACTTGCGAAACTACGCTCACACCCGAGATGACGACGCGTCAGAAGACGAATCAGAATCTGAGTCCGATTCTGATGGCGGTAAAGATGTTAACGAACAGACTATTGACTCTGAAGAAGAAGAGGAAGAAGATGGCGACGCCGAGCTGCCGCTACAAGCCAATGCAGTCGAAGAAGAGGCAGAGGAAGATCAAGAAGATGATGAAGACGGAGGGGAAAGTAATCATGAACGATATGGACATTTTCCAAATAGACCACAGATCGGGTTCAATCAAGAATTCGTTGGATCAGGGTATGGGAAATTGGTCGATGCTGAGATTGATTATGATGACGATGACGATGAAGAGGATGAGGATGAAGAAGACCTAGAACCAGAGGAGGAAGATGTCGATGAAGAGGATGAAGAGGATCGAGAGGATGAAGAGGATGGTGAAGAGGAATCTGACGAGGAGGAGGAGTCTGACGATGACTTCGACCAAGCGAGGATACCGAGCGGTCCAAGAGAGACTGTTTTCATTAGTTTGTTGTCCGACTCTGACGACGACGACCAAGAGGTTGACGACGAAGACCAAGAGGATGACGACGATAACGAGGATGAGAAAGAAGACGAGAACGAGAACGAGGCCGAGAAGCACGATTCTACTGCAGGACCTCTGCGACAGGAACAAGATGCATCTCCTGACCAGCCCGTTAATCTTTTGCCATTCACGCAGATCACCCAGTCTGGAGACAGCCAGCGGCAAGCTGTTGAAAAGCCAATGGAAGATGACGATGAAAATGAGGGCGCAGAAGAGGGCGACGGCGATTATGATCTCGAGAAAGAAGGAGAATATGGAATTGATATCAATGGTGGACACGAATCAGACCAGGCCACGGAACGAAATACACCAGGACGATCACCAGTAATCAATACCCATAATACGGAAGAAAAGGAGAATATTGAGGACCAAGAAGGTAGGGGCGATGTGCCTGAGCAACGCGAAGGAGAGGCTATGGAAATTGAGACACCAGCAGAGCCGACAGAAATCGCTGCTCAAAATGCTGAAGAAATAGCGGCTACCCAGGATCACACAAGCGAGAGTGATGCACCTCAAAATATAGGAGCTGAGGCCATGGAGAGAGAAATGCCAGCAGCGACGGCAGCGACCGATGCTGAAAGTACTCAAGAAGTAGCACCAATCCAGCAGCAAGGGGCTCAAGGATATGTGGTGGACGTGGTCATGGTGAGCCAACCAGAGTCAGCGACGACCGATGCACAAGACGCTGAGCAAAAAGCGAACGGCGAGGAACAATGGGGAGACGCCAATGTGGTCGAACACACAATAGACGAGAGTATGGAAAGCGAGCCGCCAGAAGAGTCAGCAGCGATGGAAGTTCAGGCTGCCGGAGAGCAGGCGTGTATTGAGGGTGATGTAGTAGATGTGGCTATGGTGATCGAACCAGAAGAGCAACTAGCGATGGGAAGTCAAACCCCCAGAGGAAGAGTTCTCGCCGAGGAACAAGGAGATGACGGAGATGCCATGAGCGTGGACGATGAGGCAGCGTGGCTGCCGCACAGAGCACCAACCAGCAATGCCAACACTGAGGCTTTTGTCGAAGACGAAGAGATGCAGGACGATGTGGCCATGGAAGCTGGACAAGTCGAGCAAGTGACAGTATCAGTATTGACAACAGACTCGTTAGACGTGCCAGACGCTGGGCAGGACGAGGCGATTCAGGATAGTGATGTTGCGGCAGCGTCTGAGCAAATGGAGACTGACCCGCCCACGAATGATCAGTCCGATGTGGACATGCAAGACCGGACGCCAATGCCAGCGGACGATGTCGAGGAAGCGGTCAAGTATCAGCAGCTTCTCACGCCGGGTCTGGAGAACCCCAGCATGATGGAATTGAGCCAGGAGGCGCAGGATGCCGACGATTCTGCGGCAGCAGAAGATCAGATCATGAGCGAATTGAGAGCGTATGAAGTCTCAGAATCAGGCGGGCAAGTTGTAGAAAGAGTCCAGGAACAGGAAGAGGAAGAAGAGGAAGAGGAAGAAGAGGAAGAGGAAGAGGAAGAAGGAGAAGAGGAAGAGAAAGAGGGAGAGGGAGAGGAAGAGGAAGAGGGAGAGGAAGAGGAAGAGGAAGAAAAGGAACAGAAAGAGGAAGAAAAGGAACAGGAAGACAAGGAAGAGGAAGTAGTGGAAGTAGAAGCCTCGCAAGACGAGCGGCCTGCACAAGAAGAGCCCGACATGCTCATCACTGTCCGATCACTTCGCAGCCGGTCGCATGGCAAGACAGGGCCGTCTGATTCCACGAATTGGCGTAACGAAGATCCCAGTTTACTGCTGGCAGGGGCTGATGGTCCGCAAGAAGAGACTGAGCTGGCTCTTTCTGAAGAGAAACTGGAAACTTCAGGACGTGATCTAGATGCAGAATTGGGAGAGAAACGGGAACAGGAACAGGAACAGAGACAGGAAGAGGAAGAAACACATAGTTCCCCAAATTTTCTGCGCGTCACCCGCAGCAGCAAATCCGAGCAGCCTGACCCAAGCATCCTTTTGGCCAAAGCCTCGGTTGAAACTGTCAACAAGTCCGAAGACGAGCCTTGCCCGTCCATCCGCGTCACTCGCAGCATGACCGAACACTCCAATGCTGCTGGTGGTGATGATGTACGACTCAAAACAACCACTTCACCATCACCACCACCATCGGAACCTCGCGAACCGTCCAAAGAAGAAGAGCCCCAAGATCCCCAGTCGCCTTCCGCATCCGCAGCGGGTCATCCAGCCGAAGACGAGTCCCCCTCAGCTCTTAAGCGCCAGCTAGGCAAGGACCTTCGCACCAAACTCCCCGACTTTACACCCCTACGACACCTTCGCGCCAACCTCAACAAAATCACAGACATTCTCGCCGTAGCGACCTCTACGCCTCCCTTACCGACGCGCCCCAAACACGGCCCGAGGGACTACATGCTCGAGCTCACCCTGACCGATCCTTCCTGCGCGCCCACGGGCGTCTCCATCAGCCACATCTTCCGACCGCACCAGACGTCTCTGCCGACAGTCCACGCGGGCGATGTCCTTCTCCTGCGCCGCGTGCAAGTCGTGTCCATGAAGGGCCGCGGATGGGGCGTCCGCGCCACCGATGCCTCCGCCTGGGCCGTCTTTGAAAAGAACGACCCAGAACAGTTGCCCCAGATAAAGGGTCCTCCCGTCGAAGTCGTTCCCGCGGAGGTGGAGCACGCGACGGGGCTGTCAAAATGGTGGGCTGCATTGGACGAGACTGCCTTGGGGAAGATTGACAAAGCTACGCAGAAGATACTGCAGGCGCCAGTGTAAATGACCTTTTTTCCCCTCCTTCTTCTTTCTTTCCTCCTTTCTCCTCTGTTCTTTTTCTTTTTTCTTAGCTTGCGTGTTTTCATGGGTACGGCGTGGGATGGCAAGGACCATGCAGTTGAACATTCTCATGGGTCGATTTTATCAAGGCCCTCCTTGAGAGGATGCATATATGTATATATATATATATATATATATATAACAGAGAGAGAATAAATATGAGAGGTGGACTCTTTGGAGAGGGAGGTTTTTTCCTCGAGCTAGCCGTGACGAGGATAGTGGAATATATACGAGGATTCCGAATCTTCATTTTTCTTCTTCTTCTTCTTCGTCTTCTTCTCTTATATGGCTATGCGTGTATCACGCTCACATGCTATGTGGTCTGTACACATGCCAGAAGCTTCTGCACACATCGAGCGAGCAGCATGCGTTTCACAATGAAAAGGATGTGTCTACCACGCTCTTGAAGCGTCACGAAGCGTCACGTCACGTCACGTAGCGTCATGGCGTGCCATTCTCGCCCGCTTTTGCAATTAAACCTGTCGCTTCACTGCGTTTAGGGATATCCCAAAACTGAAGGACATGCTTTTCCGTTCACATGCGCCGTCACGAGCACACAGAGGGGGGCTTTTCATTTTCATTTTGCGGGTCTAGTTTATCAAATTTTGTGATTTCTCGAGTCTTCCTGGGCCGGGATCGATAGAGTGAGTTGAGAGGGAGGTTTTAGCTTGGGGGTATAGGATTTGTCCATGCGGGGACTGCCAGCGGAAGAGATTTTTATTTAAGAAAGTGCTCTTTAGAGTCTCTGTTGGCTCGTGGGGAAAAATTGGGGACTATTGCTGGTTGAGATGGGGAATTATTACCTGTGCCCCATGCAAACTTGGGAGCGTCGTGGGTCATTAGCTCGAGTGACTGGGCGAAAAGCATGGGCTTCCGATATACGGAGACCATGGGGAGGCGAAACCTGGAGTTGGGAAATTAGTCTGCGGGATGGAAGACGTCGGAAGGGAAAAGGGAGGGATCAATAAGAGCATGCATGCATGCGTGCGTGCCCATGTCTACATGGGCCTTGTTGGCTGTGCATCAGGTGTTTGTGGGGTGCGAGGACCATTTGGTCGGGTGACCTGCCAGAAGAAATGAGATGCTCGAGTCGCCGGTGGGATGTTTGTGACCTCGCAGACTGAAGACATGGCAAACGGCGCTGGAGACGTGACGTCTGGAGACGTATCAGTTCCATGTCTATCGCGGGTATTGGACTGGATTTGCTATTGCTAGGCAGGTCGACCGGAGATGAATCTGTGAAGGCTTGTTGTGGGCGGGAATCGAGGCAGCCAGAAATATAGAGAAACAAAGATGGTTTGTGCAACGTATAGAAGAACCACCAAGGAGCGATGAAGCGACGTTCCCGAAAAGTCCTAGAAGACTTCTTGACAGACGACAAAAATCAGAGACATACATGTACATATGTACATATGTACTAGTACATGAGGATGTAATGCATTGCATCGCCTGTTGAATCCGATAAATGGGGGGTCCTGGTTCATGGATCGGAGAAAGTCGGCAAGATGGAGAGCGAATTCGTTATTGCACAGTCCACCAGTCCACAGTCCCGCGCCTCGCACATTTTACTCTGACCCAATCGATTCCTCTCGGCTCAGCTTCCCTCTGAATCGTCAGGTGAGGTGGAATTTGCTTTCCAAACACTGCTTAGCAGCAGCAGCGGGCGCGTAAAGTCCAGAGACGAGCCTCATATAGAAGTCGCGCGATCCGCCTCGCCGATCGGAAAAAGACGACAAGGAGCAGGATGCTGTCACGCGACATTGAAATCGGACCTGCATATTGACGGACCAACAAACGTCTCACTGAAGGCGCCACATGGAAGAAAAAGCGGGGCGCGGGTCTCGTCTTCGATTTTTTTCGTGATTCGTGATTCGGATGTCTGCGATTTCGTGATTGTGTGATTTTCATGATTCTGATTTTCGATCCCGTAGTATCCCGGAGTGCCGGCTGGTCTTGGGCAACCAGCAGTGGAGCTTGGAGAGCCAAGGCACATTGCGCGGCGGTTCTTTATGTTGGGGAAATACCTCCCTAGTAGTACGTGAGGATGAGTATCACGGTGCCATCTTGGATGGACGCGAGTGGCTGCTTGGTCAGGAAGCTCAGCTGCGCCTTCCGCCTCGACAGGCAGAGAGTAAGAAACGCACTTTCCTCAAGTTCTCATGTCCGACACGCGAAACCAGTTGATATCAGTTGATGGGAAGGAGGGACCAGACACCTTGAGATTGATCGAGCCACGGCTGTATTGCGCTGCCGTGTCCCAACAAAATCCGTCTCGCGGGGGCTTGCAGCCAGTACTGGACCGAGTAAGTTGTATCATGACATGGAACCAGACGACTTGCAAGTACCTGCCTACTTTGCCTACGGTACTTGTCTGTGCACTTGCGAATGTAATCCGCCACTGCGAGGCAGTCATGTGGTTTTGGGCGAGCTGAGGTTGGGGTGCATCAGCGCATCGCTCGGCCCAGCCTTTGCCGTTATGTTCTCTACCTCGAGTGCATTTCGCGCCGACGTCGCACCGCACAATTGATTCATTCTTTCTTCAGCCTGAAAGAGGCCCGCGACGCCAAAACAATTTATTATGTATTTATTTCATAAACCACGCTTCATGTTGAAACGGCGTCGGAAGCGTCGCCGCTAGTGCCCTTCTGACCTCGGATCCTACCCGGCTGCCTCCGTGACCTTGTACATGGACATTCGTCAGTACACATCACTTTTGTCGGTTACCGTTACGCTGCATTCGACGGCCCCCATTCAAGTTATTCCCTTCAATAAGGCGACGGGCGATGGAGGACGGGAGCCCAAACCCCAACCTCTTCATCCGTTAGTTCCCTCTGGTTGCCCGTCTGTCATCATTACTTACCTCTTACTCAAGCATCATTCTTGTTGGAGGCCACAGCCATTACGTGGATTACTAGTGCATACTCTCTCTCTTTCTCGCACATGATTGGCTGTCCCCACCCCGGCATCGAGACCCAACACTCTGCACTGCCCTGTACCTTGTACCTTGTACCTTGTACTTTGCGACTTGTACCTGACCACGAGCAAACCACCGGCTTGGCTGGCCTTGCACATTGCAACGGCCGCCAACGCTTTCGCACTCTTACTCACATTCCGTCCAGCGTGCGTCTTGCTTTTATGGTTCACTTTCCAGCCTTTTTCGGCTGCATCTTGAAATCCCGCGCCAATAAGTGTGCGCAGCACAGCGTGTCAGTTTCTGTCCGCGATCCTCGGACAACGAGCACACACACACACACACACAAGCCCTGGTCGTCGTCCCCGGTTCTCCGGCCCTTTCGATTTTCCTCATTTTCTGATTTTCCCATTTTCCCACTTTTTCTTCTTTCCCGCTTCCCGCTTGCCGCCGTCAACCCCGTCTTCGCCCTGGGTTTTGCCTCGAATGTATCAGCACCGCATCTCGACGTTGGTCGGGCAATCGTCCTCCCCCAGGCTTTTATTTAGTTGCCCGTCCCGCCTCGCCGTCCGTGCTGGTACACAAGGCTCATCCTTCTCGACCGTCAGACGCTTGACGGCAAGACACTCATCAGCTGCCTCCGCCGCTCTCCGTCATCGTCGCCCTGCTTCTTCCGTATACTTTTCGTCGTCATCTCCCACCTCTGCTGCTGCTACATCTGTGCACACACCCGTAGCTCCCCCTCTTATTTTCCCCTCGTCCTGCTCAACCTCATCCTCTTTTTCAACTTGTTTCATACCTTTGCCAATGGCGTCGCCTCAAAGCTCTGAAAGCTCAGACGCCGCAACACCTAGATCATCATCTCCCTCATCTCTCTCCGGTCGCTCTTCTCGTACCTCTGTATCTAATAGGCCAACGTCAGCCTCTGGTCGCAGACTAACCGGCTTTAACCCCATGTCAACTGTTGACGTCGCCGTCATCGAATCAAGAATGAAGGTGGCTGCTCTCGATCAGCACCGCGGCTATGCCAAGGACTCATATGGTGAGGTCAAGCAAGACCGCACTACAGAATATCTTGCCGAATCCCAGGCGGCGGGATATCAAATTATTCGCGAGCCTCTCTGGAATAAGGGTGAGTCATACACCATCGCACTCCCCCCCCCACCGACCCCCAACCTGATTTTGTTCATGCCCAAAATTTCGGGATTCGGGGTTTGATTTCGCCGTTGTATGGAGCATAATCTGGTAGATACTCTCTCCGTCGTGTGTCTTGTTCAATATATTCGCAATTGAGATACCGCTGTTTGCATCGTGAAGTCGCTTTGCTCAGTGCTGCCGGCTATTAGCGCCTCCAAGTCCTGTCACTAACGAGACGGCCTCTTGTGTGTATGGCTTTCATCCTGGCAGGTCTGTCGTTTACCCCTGAAGAGCGTGTCGCCAAGAACCTCACTGGGCTCCTGCCTCACGCCATGGAGAGCTTGCGTACTCAGTGCGCCAGGGCGATGAAGATGATTCATACGCGCCAGACGAGCATTGACAAGTACCTTTATCTTTCCAACCTGAAAGCCCAGAACGTTGATCTGTTCTATCGGCTCTTGATGGATAATGTCCGCGACCTGATGCCTTTGGTATATACACCAACCATTGGCGATGTCTGCATGCAATATTCCAGTCTGTACACTCGGCCCGAAGCCTTGTACATTTCAATTAAGCAAAGGAAGTCGATCCGTACCATGTTGAGGAATTGGCCATGTTCAGATCCCGATATTTGCGTTGTCACAGACGGATCTCGTATTCTCGGTCTAGGGGATTTGGGTATGAATGGCGTCGGCATCTCGGTAAGTTGAAGAATAAGAGAGAAAAAGACTCAAAAAAGGTGGCAAAATAAAAGAAATAAAAACAAAAATAAAGAATGACAAAAGAAAAAGAAACCTTTCACATTCACAGCATCATATTGGAAATGGGAGCGCCGGAAACAGTCCGAAGCTGACCAATTGTTGACATTACGGAATAGATTGGCAAACTGGCCTTGTACACGGCAGCCGCGGGCATTCATCCCTCCAAGACTCTGCCCATCGTCTTGGACTGTGGTACCAATAACGAAGACAACCTGAAGGATCCTTTATATCTGGGTCTTAGACAGAAGCGACCCTCCATGGACGTCCAGCAAGAATTCATGGATGAGTTTATGCAGTCGGTGAAAGACGTGTATCCCAACATGGTTGTCCAATTTGAAGATTTTGAAAGTGCAAAGGCCTTTAATTACCTTGAACGTTATAGAAACACACATTGTGCGTTTAATGACGATATCCAGGGAACCGGTGCTGTTATTCTCGGAGGGTACGTTTTGATCAATTTTTTTCTTCTTCTCTTCCATTTCTTTTCTTTCCTTTTTTTTATTTTTCATTGCAATGGGCAGTGACTGACATACCACTAGGTACATTGGCGCTGTAAACCTGTCAGGTGTGCCCATCGAAGAACAGCGTCTCGTCTTCATGGGCGCTGGTTCTGCAGGGGTCGGTGTCGCCAAGCAGCTCGTGGAATACTACACTCGTAGAGGATTTTCTGAAGCCGAAGCCCGCGACAAATTCTGGCTGGTTGATACCAAGGGCCTTGTAACTCAGGATCGTGGTGACAAGCTCGCCGAGCATAAAACGTACTTTGCTCGTACTGATAATAACGGCCATCAATTCCGCACTCTGGAAGAGGTCATTGAATACGTCAAGCCCAGTGCTTTGGTTGGTCTTGCTGCCACACATGGCATCTTCACCGAGTCCGTCATTGGAGCGTTGAAGGCGTCTGTCGATGCTGGCGGGCCCGGCCGACGACCCATCCTGTTTCCGCTGAGCAACCCCCTGACCAAGGCCGAGTGCACGTTTGAGCAGGCTGTCGAGTGGACCGACGGGT
Source organism: Claviceps digitariae (assembly GCA_018360205.1). Lineage (NCBI taxonomy): Eukaryota > Fungi > Ascomycota > Sordariomycetes > Hypocreales > Clavicipitaceae > Claviceps > Claviceps digitariae. The sequence goes on from SRPT01000112.1 coordinate 51,892, forward strand.
CCGTCATCTTCGCCTCTGGATCTCCTTTCCAATCCTTCACCGTCAAGGGGGGTGAAGGAGAGACGGGCGAGATGACGTACCACCCTAATCAAGGCAACAACGTCTATGTCTTTCCTGGCTTGGGTCTCGGCGCCATTCTTGCCAAGGCTTCTCGTATTACCGACAACATGGTGTACACGTCTGCCGAAGCACTAGCCGGTACGTTGAACTCGGACGAGATTCAGAAGGGCCTCATTTACCCTCGGATCGAGCGTGTTCGGGATGCCAGCATCACGGTAGCACGGGAGGTGATGAAGGCAGCCCGCCGGGAAGGGGTTTCACAACTTGATGAACAACACTGGCACGAGTGGGAAGAATGGGGCGATGTAGCCTTGACAGCTTATATCAAGCAGCACATCTATGATCCCATGTGCTTCACTGATACTCGTGGTCGCCTATGAAGGAGCGGGAGACGAGAGTCATTGGCGTGAGGGAAAAGAAAAAAAAAAGAAAAGAGAAAAACAAGAACCAATAGAGGGACAAGGTCAGTAGAGTTGGGTTGATGTTTGTTGACAATGACCGAAGATCCAAGGTTTGCGCAATGCATAAATGCCAAGATGGGGAACTTTTTTGGACATGAATCAGGACGAACTGATTCGAAATGGCGTTGATGGGATTTCCTTGACCTTTTCTTCTTGTAATGCCGTACCGTCCTGGCCAGACGACGAGGGCGACGCCGCGGCATGATGCTGCGTTATTTTCCAAATATGCTAGAATCTCATGTTAGCCACGATTTTTTTTTTTGTTTTTATTTTTTTCCCTTTATTTTTTTATTTTTTTTCAATTTCGTGTCCCCCCCAACGTAGCATCGTGTCTCCAGCGACATCAGTTGAATGCGCCTTCATCGCCATCGCGACAACACCATCGCATTATCGCCAGAGGAAACACCCAGCGGCCATCACCGCATAATGACCAGATGCACGCACGTAAAGCATCAACGCGCAATGGCGATGCGATGCGATGCGATGCACCAGACGGGACAGGAAATCCCCGATCCCAAGCCACGGCACATACTCCCCCCATGTTGCGTACATGTCGGTCCCATCCATCCCAACATCTAGGTTTTGCATCATCCGATCAAACAAGTAAACAGACCACGGACATGCCTTTTACGCAGCGCGCGCCATGAACGGGACTGCGTAAATGAACAGGGGAGGACTTTGCCCTGGTGTGTCATGTTGAAGTCAAGTGTTTTCCAAGCAGGGGGAATGATAAAACGGACAGACTCGCAATCATATGGGCTTCTGCATCGCCTGTTTTCTTGCAGTAGGCAGCAGGGCTATAAAGCGGAAGGACAAAATGAAAAGAGTAGGAGAACAGAAAACAGTAAGAGCGTGTGCGTGTGGTGAATAGCTTTGGGGGCAGACAAAGTGAATTTGTGTTGTTTGTCGAGAGGAGGTGGTGGTTTTGATGACTTGACTGGGACTGTTGGGCTGGAGCAGGGTAGAGAGAGGCTCGGCGATAGGCAGGGTCCGAGGGTGGTTCGGCGACCGAGCGGGGAAGCGGCTGAGTTGAGAGTCGAGTCGAGATGCGAGACGCGAGATGCAGGTTCGGAGGAAAACCCGCGTGGTCTGTCCCGAGTTGGTGGTCATGGGGGTGGGGATGCATGTCCGGGGGTTGACTTGTCATGTTTGAGATGGTCTGGGGGGTTGGTTCGGGGACTGGGATGGAGAGAGTATGGGGAAGGGAGGGAAGGGAGGATTTCTGGGGTTTTGGTGGTGTTGGTTTAAAGGGGGTTTTAAAGGTAGTGAATATGGGAGGAGAGAGGGGAGAGATGGGGGCAAGGGGCCGACAAGGGGAGAGTAGGATTGATGGGATTTTTGGAAACAAAATAGTAAGAAATGAAGGGAAATCGATATAGAGGGAGAGATGCTGTGTATGTGTACGGTCACAATGTCATTTGCAAGAACGACACAAAAAAAGAAAAAAAAAAAAAAAAAAAAAAAAAAAAGACATGGACAGCTTCTTCGTATTGGCACAAATCTCCCAAACCAATAACCCACCCATGCTCAACGTCATATCGCGCCAATGTCCCCCAGATGCCTCCAAAAAGGGGAACCCAAAGCTGCCGCGTTTCCCGATTATCCCCCCCAAACTGGCACGACCGTGCGGCCACATGGACATGAAGACAGTAGCAAACGAGAGGCACATGGCGTAGCTGTCTGGGTGTTGTTGCAGCGCCAAGGATCCCGAGAAGGGGGGCCCGGGGAGAGTAGATACTGTACGACTAGATTGCTGTACATCACGTACATGCATGTGTGTTTGTGGCTGGGCACCCTCGTCCTGGCAGGAGATTTGCCATGGAAAAGAGACGGCGGCCGGGAGCAAGGGGGTCACGAACCACAAACCACAACCACCCACCCTGTCGTCCATGAAGACGTATCACGTGTGTGTGCAAGCGATCAGACTACAGCCAAGACCTGCCTTGCCATTCTCCCTTGGCAAAAAAAAACAAAA